>JAQIXW010001121.1:0-21432 GCA_034700685.1 Willowsia buskii
ATATTTTTGATCGGTTATTGATACTTGTCGAGCGTTTGTAAAGAAAACCTTTTTGACTTTAAAAATGTAATCCTCGATATTCTATTGTCTTTTGTGAAACAAAAGAAGGATTACGTGGTGGTCGGCGAAACAACAGGACGAAATATAGGACACTACCATTTGCATGAAGGCTGCTGCTGTCGATTTGATTGTTTTAACGGTAGTAGTGATTAAAACCAGACTGTGCTTATGGGCATTATTCTTCAGTGATTACGTGTAATGGGCGTTACGCTACCTTGTCTTGTATTTAAAAGGTACACAGGTGCGATTCTAATGAACTGCTGGTATCTGAATAATGGAATTAATAAAAAATCATGAAGTAGCGTAAATACCATCAGGAACAGGCTGGGTCTAGTCAGTGTACATATTTTCAATGTTACAGAGAAGAGGGACGACGGAAGAATAATGTGATGATGATGGGCATCGAAAATGATTTAAAGGCAACATGATAATATGATACATGTAGCAACATTTCAATGGTTTTTCTTGTTTTTCTTCAAGATCGGTGCTATTAACAGCGCTGTTAATTAATTTAATTATTCAAAAGAGTGAAAAAGCATACTCTTGAGAATGGTATATCATTGTAAGGAAAACAGTTTATTGCAGCCTTTACGGTTAAACATGTTTTTCTGTTTTATTACTACAAAATCTTCCCATGTTTCCATTAAAATATTATGATTTACAAAAAACGAAAAGAAAAATATAATAGTTGTGATAAAATAAATTTCGTACATTCATTGTCCATAAGTTTGAAGTTATATTATATAGTATATGTTGGTGAAGGTAATTTTAATGTGCGAATGTGCAATCTACGCACTGTGTTGAGTTACGTTTTTTGGCATTAATTGCTCTATTTTAAGTTTTTAACGATACATGTGAATACAAACACTCAGCGTTTCACGAAATCTGATAAGCAATCATAAAACAAAGAGTAATATGAGAAGGTGGAGGAGAATTATATTTATTTAAGATAATATAGGATTTAATACTTTGTAATAAGTTGATGATCACGATGATTACGATGATGAAGAACCTTTGTTAAAATAAAGCTTTTTATTTCGTCTGTGTTGCCTCATCCTTGCAGGCAAAACATATATAGAAACCATGTGAAGATGCTCATCATGAATGAAAAAGTAACTTTAACACGTCATAATCAGCAAAATTATACCACTGCATATATGTATTTAATGTACCTATTTTATTTTTATGTATTACACTGAATGCTGAGCCATCACAGTAAGAAGCACCCCATCAAAAGGGAAAAGAATTATATCCTTGTTTTTTTAAAGTAGAGGTTAACACAACGGGAGGCCTGTTACAACCAGAGAAAATATGCTGTTTAATTCATCTAATTGTCTTATAATGACACAGGTTATGAGCTCAACATTAAAAAAATAGACGACTGAGTAACAGCAGTAGTTCCTCTTTTGTACCGAGCTTTCTTATTTATTATCATAATATCGTGTTTTGCTGCAAAAAATGTGCATACTCCTTGTGTAAATATTATGTGTAAAAAACAATTTTTGGTCGCATTGTCTATCTGAAAGAAGTACTTTCCTAATTATTTTACATTTTATTACCCGCACATTGTACACTTTAGTTCTTTCCAATTCCACTTACAATTTGATGTCTTGCTGTCTTACTCGCTATATATTTTGTAAAAACACTATTCAAAAACTTTATCTTAACTGACTGAAAGGGAAATTAAATTTGACGGGATATGTCTAAAAATATGCACACTATGATGATCAAAATAAAAGAGTGGATGACTGGTGTACATGATAAAACTTACACTAAAAATTAAAGCTTCCATTTTCATTTTTATGTGAATATTGTTATGTCTAGCTGGCTATATGATATAGTTAAAACTAGAGTTCAAATCTTGCTCACTTATATTCACACTCAACGAGCCAGAGAAAGATTTTATTGCCAATTAAGGAAGTGGATTTTAAAGTTACAACCAGGGAGCTCTCTTGAACTTCACACACACACGAAGAAAAGGAAAATGTGATGCATTGTGTTTTTTTTGTGAGCAGATGTAGATATGAAATGCATGGCAAAGTAAACAAGTAGTCAGACAACGAACAATAATACTCATTTTCTTTTACTTCTTTCAAACATTTTAAGGGATTCCATCTTTCCATTTAGCTTAAAAGTATGCATGCGCACCACCAAAACAAGAGACACATCAAATCGTCACCGTAATTATGACCATTTTCACTGCCATATTCCAATTAAACTTTTTTCTCCAATATAATACAAAGGGAAGAAAGGTGCGGGAAGTTGAGTATATGCATAAAATGGTAGTACGTAGTTAGCTGGTAACTTTTCATCTACAGAAAAATACATAGTCGTTTTTATTAGCATGCACACAGTCATCATTTTATTGTGCAAACGGGAATGGCTGAATGACTAGTTGTGTGAATGTTATGTAAGCATAGTGGCAATAAATGTGTGTGTAGTATAAAATGAATTTTTGTTAGTGTATGTAAAGCAATCAGAGTTTTAAACAATCCTGACTCGCTTTACTTGGAAAACGACAAGACTACATCAGAAGTTCTGTCTTTTTCTCGAGTATAAATGTCCTCTAGCAAATCACATCACATTTTCTCGTCTGCTAATGTATTTGCTCGTTCGTTTCTTTTACTCATTCAAATAAAAATGCTGTACTTATATAGTCAAAATAGTAAATACAAGCAGTGTTAGACATCAGCCTTCATCATCACCATTTAAGCTTAATTTGCTACATACAAAATAGCAACACACGCTTTAGGTACAGCACAGAGCACACCACTAACGTGATTCGCTCCCACTTCAACTCAGCATCATCATCTCTACTTGACTATTATTTTTTCCCAAAGAACATGATGATGATATGGCAGTGGTGAGTAAGTAGTACCAAGAGGAAGCCACTCTTTGGACTTTTGCTCTTCGAAATGAAAAATGTTTTTATGACTGCTACTATACCCTTTTTTACGCATCTCTATGCACGAGTAGCACCTTCATTTATGCAACATGGAATAAAGCAAAGTTTTTTTTATGTTAGAAGAGTGCACACAAAAATAAGAAAAAATGCCGCGGGATTTTTTCCTTAATAAAGTGAAAGGATATAGTTATGTCTGTATCGTTAACATTTTAATTAATAATATTAAGGATATTATATACCATTACTATACGTATGAATGTACATATCGTAACTTCTGAAATTATTAAGGACTTGTGAACGCAAAATTTCTTCTTGCACGTTATTGTGATCATTACCGTGATAATGGTGAACAGCTTGGTACGCACTACAAACAAGAAACAATATATTACGTTATGGGAGACTAGATTTTTAGCCTGAAGAAAGAATACCATGATTAAACATAATATATAGTAGCAGTACTCGTATTACCACGTGCAATGCTTGCCTTTTCTGGATTTGTGAACGAACGGAAGAAAAAAAACACTTCTGCCCTTTAATGGAAATTGTATCGTAGTAAGTCTTATTATTTAGTGGTTTTGATGATGATGGTGTGTGGCGTATAAAAATCGAGTTTGATAATACCCCACCACCATCAAATAAATAAAAGTGTAATAAATAAGTAAAGTAAGTAGTAAAACCAGCTTCAAAAGAGAAAAAAAGCACAGACCCAAAAAGAGTAGTATAAAAAGACTACCATGTATTTAAAAGGAATCATACTACAGAATAATAATTTAATGAGTTTGACGAGGAGCCGGAATGATTGAGAAACGGAGGTGATACAGTATTCCAGGATTTTCTTTCAACTGCGTTTTGAAAGCTCATTTTCTCTTCTTTCTGACATGATCGTCGTAGGGTGATGTGTTGAGAGCTAAAAAATGAATTGCATTTGTCATCGCTGACTAGTAGTCTTTGAAACATAGTCAAGATATGGTTAATGTTGAGATATACAACTCCTCTTTTAGAAAATCCTTGACATTGACTAAATGACTCACTCCAAGAAGAGACAAGATTCACTCCAGTTTTCTCCCTTCCTTTCAAAGATGCGCTTACTTACGAACTACTGCATCACTCAATCAAATATTTAATTTGACAGGGAGCAGAACAGAAGTGGTCCACTGTTTGAACAGCCTTGCTTGTATCTTGATAGATATTGCTTGTTAATAATATTGGATGTAAGTACTAGCAGAATGCATGGCCATTCATCCATTCGACTGTGAGTGAGGACATTTATGAATGCATACAAACTGGGCCTGTTTTCCAGGCTGTTGACGAGCTTAGTAAATTTTTGAGAGAAATAAACAGGGAGACTACTGATGATGACAAAGAGATGAGAACCGTGTACTTACTACTTTATCTGCTTGTTTATAAATAAAAAATACTCTGATGTCAATGATGGCACTGAAGAAGAATCAAACTTGTTGAGTGAAGAGAAAATGAATGAAAATTGAAAAGAGTCAAACAAATAGAATTCACAGAAATTGTACACTCAGTATGCATACAATTCAATGCCAAAGGGTTGAGTTTCAAGTGACGTTGGTGTGGTGGTGGTGGTATTATTGGAAAATATGTAATATGGTGCGTGTGGTTCAAACTGTTTGAAGTTATATAAGTAGCTCTCTTTTATGGTATTTTGTGAGAAGCAGGAGGAAAATTCAATTGGGGCATGAGCATTTTGAGATTGGAAATTCCAAAGGAGAAAAAAGGGGGAGATGAGCAATCCAATTAAGAGATTTTCCAAATGTATCTTGAGGGAGACAGAAATGACTTTGAGACCAGCCTTGACTTAACTATACTGTTCTACTATTCCACCATATTATCTTCGTTGTTGTCGTTCTCTTCCTCGATGTTGTTTTTGTTACGTATCCCATATATCCTGTGAAACTAACTGAGAAAATAGATAAGAAAAAACAAGAAGGTTGTTGACTATTTCACTCTAGAGAGCTTTTTTTCTAAACTTTGTCTAGGTAGTTAGAAGCAGTTGAGTTTCTTGAAATAAAAGAGAAAAAAGTAACATTTTTTGTTTTGTAAACTGCAACTGTTTACTCTACAAAGATATCTACATAAGTTGTCCCACAGTTTTAAGGAAGAAAAGGAGACCAACAAGACCAGTCACAGAAGAAAAAGGGAACTGTCGCTTGAAACTACTTTAAGGATCCTTCTTCACTGCCATTAGCAGTATTGGATATTATTGCTGTACTCAAGTGGCAGTCGTTGCAGTAGCAAGCAAGGCCTATTATTTTGTTTAGATGAACGTGCTATGCATATTATATATCATACACATAATACTGAGAGTTAGGGTTTTCTATATGGGATTACGGAAAGTATATTACGCAAAAAGGAGCGGCGACAAGAGAGAAATACATTTTAAACTGTTCAAAACATCAGGCGTGAAGGTTATTTATGAGCTGAAAAATGCAGAATAAGTAATGGATATGGGACGAGCCAGTTAGTTAACCGAAAGTCAATATTTTGACAAGCTCCAGCATAACCAGCAGTTTTTCTTCATTCTACTTCCATACAAACTTTTTCACTACAACATGTCTTATGGTTTTCTGATGGTGTCTTTGAAAATATATCCATGAGGAGTTAAAATCCAATTTAAGCAGGCGTGAAGGCATTTTTTATGGTGTGAGCACAAATATTATTTTTGAGGGCTAAATGAACTCAGAGAGGACATAATTGATTTATTCTCATGTATCATTTCTGAGGTTTCATCAATTAAACAAAAAAAGGAAAGATGAGTCCAGATTAAATATATTGTGTTTACTGTCATGAATTGAATGAATGGCCAAATATTTGTTGATTGATTGTTAGCTTGTATAAATAAATCTTGTAGCCTAAAAACATGTATACCTATTCTTCATTTAACATAACCTATTGTGTAATTATTAATATAACGGGAATAGTAATATTTGCTTATTGATGTGTTGTGTGATGTTGTATAAAAGATTAAAATTTGGCGGTTTTTAAAAGAACTAATCGATTGGTTTATGAAAGAAAATTTGATTTGCTACATTGCAAATTAACAAACCGGAAGACTGTAAGAAAAAAAGTAAGAATAGCTATATGTACCAATACAATATGCGTTACAAACAAGTGATGTCAATATCTGTAAGCTGTAACTCACATTGACAGGAACATGGGCATGTACACGAAACGCTCTTAAATAATATCGTTTGCCAGCCATGTTTTCGATTATTTTCCAATATGCAACCAAATACTACATGACTGTGCTCACGCTATCTCCATCAATGAACAAAACTGCAAATGAAGGAGGAAGGAATAGGCGAGGCTGTACCATTAAATATGGCATGACCAACCGTACTTTTATTTTATTATGGCATGTTATGTTTTCTTGCTGTATCGGTATTTTCGATGGATCTTATGCATCTAAAATATATTTCCAATGATTGTCTTGAGAATACATAAGCACATAGCTTCGTTTAGCCATTTTTATAACCCTTTTACGCAAAACACATACATAACATACTCGTGAACGACAACGAGAAAATTGTAACGACAACACCAAAGGCACAATATGCACTCATTCGTGTCGTGTCTTCAACTATTTTTCCTGTATCACATTGCCTATTCGATACAACCCCGCCACCGTGTAACAACAGACGTAAAAATGAAAGTAAAAACTACACACGAGAATAACACTTTTACTCTCCAGCTTTCCCCTGACTTGTTTATTCCACCCAACATAATATCTCACATTCTTGAGTATATTCTCAAGTTTTATGTATGTTTTGATGCAAGAAAGCTACATTAAATAAATCGAAAGTGAGTAGCGGTGAACACGCAAACAAATAATACGCTTTTGCGTGGAAAAAAGTGGAATGTGATATGATGAAGGAAACGGTAATCCCTGAAATTATTATGCTAGTGTTGTGTACCAACTATATAGAATGGTGGCAGTGGTACAATAGTGGGAGTTTACACAATATTATTACATGAGCATTTATGTATTTGTCAACACGCGCTTTCTTGTACACGGTAAAATAGCAAGTTCATGGTGTCAAATAAAAAGAGAAAGTCATTGAGGGCCATACCGTTTTTATGCCATGCAAAATCCCTAATGCAAAAAATCTTATCATGAATGAATAAGTACTATATAAGCCATTATGATATTCGTAATCCTATGGAGGCATTGAGAGCAAATGTCCCAACATTTGGTGATGCAGAATGACACATTCTGAACAAGAAAAAAACGCTGTTTGTTGCAGTATAAAACAACATTTCTTTAAATCTTTCTTGCCTACGATATGCTATGTGGTTTTTTCTGAGTACTTTGAATTTGTCGTCTAATTCCTATTTGGGAAGAATATACTTGATTTTGACTTTTTTTTTCTTTTTTAGGGTGGAGGATTACCAGACATGAAGGAAGGAGGATTGGGCCCGAGTGGTTGGGCTTATCCATCGATGTATCATCCTTATGACCCAGGATTTGCAGCGGCTGCAGCCGCTGCCGCCGCCGCGTACCCTTTCAACGGGTAAGTAATAAGAAAATAAAAACTCCCTTTCTCTCCAGCCTTTTGATTATGATCGATGTGATTGAGACTGTTTTGTTGTTTTGGTGTGTTAGCGTATGTGTTGTTGTAAACGTAATCATGTATTTTGTATGTTGTTTTCGCTGAAACGTGTATAAGGCCAACGAAACCACCAAATTGGTTTGGTCATTTTTATAAGACCACCGATGTCGTCGTTGGTTATTTTCGGTGTATTTATCGGCAAAGTATAAAAGCATATATCAGTGAATTATTTATGCACTGTCTTGTATATTTCTGCTTTCCACTTTGACCATCGAATTCATATCGAAAAAATATATAAAAAGTCACTTTATCCCTCGTGTTTTACTAGTTTTACACAAAAAATGTGGAATTGGCTTAACCTTTTTAGTGAATTTATTATTAGATCTTGTACATATTGATAAAAAAATAGGCAGATATTGTAGGAAATTTTATCGTCAAAAGAAATGAAATCTGGATAGAATTGTGCAACATTGAGAAGAAAAGTACACACAATATGTTCATGTATATACAATATACCAATCTTGAGTACTGTTTTTAATACTTTACATAATGTTTGTTATAGTGGTTCAGCCTTCTACACATAACTATATTCTTCTTCTATTTCTCCATAAGACTATCGAGTTCCAAGTAATTCAAGTTAATTCATATATCTACATGCCATCTTTTTACCTGCCTACTTTGTCCTTATCAATACACATGCATAAATTATAATCTATTGGTTTCTCCGATTTTATGCCAACACTATCATGAACATAATACATAAGTGTAAAGCAAATAACGACCAGCCTAAATAACTGTACTTTTTACATCGTAGTACATTGTACATAACATTATGCGTATTTCTTTTCAATTATGTATTATCTATAACAATACACTTTCATATCACTCTATGATCATAACTGTCATCAGAAATAATGGCAAAGAAAGGCCGATTGCATTTTTTTAGGGATTCTGTTCCTCTAGGTTTATCATTATGACATTTTAGATTATTATTTATTTGGCCACGTATTCATAGCACTTTGGTGAAACACTACTTCGAACAGAAAATTTACATTATGGTGAACTACTGACAATGAGCGTGATTACTTGCACCAAACATACAATCTACAAAATACGTGGTAATAATTATTGTCCTTCCAGAAAAGGAGAAAATAACATAATAAACAGGAATAAAGACACTTGTGCATTGTATTCCTTATAAGCAGTGAAAAGAACGGGAACTTTATAGCTTTTTTACAATGCATATTCTATAATATACATACTGACAAGGTTCCCCCTTTTTCATTTAAAGTAGCATCTAAACAGACATAATTATGATCAATGAGTTTGCTCCTTTTCTATTCACCACCATGAAACGTTGAACGTACAAAACTCCCTGGCAGTTTACTTACTTGATATTATGCTACTTTAGGTGCTGCTCGCTCTTTAAGTATAATATAATCATCAAAAAACCGACAATGATCAAGTTGATTACATATAGACTATTGTGATGGCACAGGCAGTTCTTCCACTAGTAAAGGAAGATAAATAGCATGGTGTGGCAACATTCAAGTTTTGTTTTGTTTGCTGGAGCAATTTTCAAAAGAAACTGACCAGAAACTAACAAAAGAAAGGAACGTTGCTTGCAATGCAAATACGTACATTATGAATGCATGTCCGAGTGTGGCTAACTACTTTGCATTGGATAGGCATACAATAATCGTGATCATCTACTATACTTCAAAACCACATCGTCGGTCCCGAAAGCATAGCACTCGAAAAACAAGCATCGCGTTACTTATTACATGCATGCAAGTGTATATATCGCTGCCAACATTGTCTTTTTTTCAATTCTTCACGGTCTTTTTGTTATTGTGTTGTGCTCTTAGCTCGTGAATGTCCCTCTTCTCCTGTTTGTTGAGAAAACCAAGAGGGTTTTGTCATTCGGTGGGTGAATAAATTTCACAGCATATCTTTCACTACTACTTCACCACCAAAACCATGCATTTTCCCATTTATTATTATCATAGTATAGAATTGTGTGCACACAACAACAACAACAACATGAATGAACGGTTAAGTTTGAGTTAGCCAAGGTATAAAAGTTTTTTTTTATCGCGTATGCATGTCAGAACAATGTCTTTTGAATATATGAGAATGCACGTGTTATTGATGGAGATACGTATATAATCTATGTGAGCTCGTGCTTCACCATATAACAAATACAATAAAGTAATGTGCAATAAGCTTATATATATTTTCTGTCAAAAGTGAGCAATATCTTTGGCGTTTTTGGTAAAAGCGGGCAATAATATTATACTTTACTAAAACCGCCACCATATCACAAATGTTTTTTTACTACATACTCATGATAATGGTGTATTATGCGGCGCAAAATCATAATATAAACTCGTCAGTATAATGATATGGTGGTTGTAGCGACTATTATTATTCCTTAAAAAGTGTTTTCCTTAATGGTAATAATAATCGCAATGGCACAATATGGGATATTTATATGTAAAGTACGCCATGGTTCAGAGTAGAAGCTTCCACTGCTTTAGTATTCATTCAAGACAAAATTACCGTCGGGCGGGTGCGGTGGCTAGTGCTAACTGTAAAAATGCATGTAGGCATTTATTTATTTATTATTTTTTCGTTTACAAAATGTTTTTGGTGTAGTTTACATGGTCTCTTTCTATATTTCTTTTGTGTAAGTTATAATGACAGCATTTTAAAAATGATAGCATAACCATGCGTACAATGCACTGTCTCAAATTACTTAATTTTTTTATGTCTTCCGCTTCAACTTAACACTTTTCGTCTAAGAGAAAATTAGTGAGGGTGAGGAGTGTCAGTATGAAGAAAATAATAAATAAATATGTCCATATTATTACTTCAAGTAGCTCTCTCCTCATGTGGCATAACTATGTCATTATATATTATGTTTTTCTAGTAAGGCTCCGGAATTTCTGTTTTGGAATTTGTAAGCGTAGCTCTGATGTAAAATGGTAATTAAGAGGAACGGCAACGGGTAATACAATATATAGTGTTCTGAAAAAGAACCAAGAAAATATAAAAGGCGAAAATAAATATGTGCGGTTTACCAATGGAATTCCATTCTTGAGTGATTTATTTTCTCAGTTTTACCGCAACCTCTCTCCGGCCGCAATACAGCGCACAACGTCAATCCATAAATAAGGGAATTCTAAATAGGAAAGCAGCAGAAATCACTACTGCTCTACCAGGAAAGGATTAGGAATATATTGAGATAGATTATATTGAAGTATTTAAGCGCACGCAAGAACAACCAACAAGCAAGCATCGTCATCAAGGGAAAAATGATGATCATCATGAGCAAATGGCTTAAGAGGGAAAAGTCAGCTCTTTTGCTTATTGGTTATTTTGTCATGCAGTATCAAGTTGTTGTAGCGGTCCGACAAGCAAGTCAAGCATTCTTTTGGTTTGGCAAAATGCAAATAAGATTTTGTGTTGTTGCGTTGCTGTTATTGCGTACGTGCTCAAATGAGTAAATGTTTGTTTAAGACGGAAAATACCACAAAACTTTTTTACATATGTGTTGCGACACTCCACCCATATGTAACACTACACTTTTTCTGGAGCACACGATGATGTTGTAGAAGTAGAATTAGATGATTTTGCCGTACATGTTGTCATTCCACATATGTGCCCAACTCCTAAAAAATGTGTCTTGGCTTGTTTGTTATGTGCAGATTGTTTAGTTTGTATTAAGTTTACAAAAACATGTGTGGAGTTATTTTTTCATTCTCTTTGGAAAAATAAATGAGGAGACTAATAAAAATTATTGTCTTATGTCTTTTTCGACATCAGTTCGGTCGAATATCATAGATCTGTAGTAAACCTACTTTTAGGAATTATATAATATCATTTTGTATCCGATACAGTTCATTCCGTGGTTGAGAAGAAAGAATGTCCTTATAGTTATATGTATCTTCTCGTCTTACTTTATTACTTCAGGCTCATACTGTTTTACCGAGCAATAATAATAATTAAAAAGATGTATGAAGGGGCAGATATCAGAGAGATGGGAGAGGAGGAAAAATACGGGTAGAAATAGGTACATTTTTACAATGTGCGATTTACAGCTTCACCTTTGAAACTTTGGCAAAGGAAGAACATTGTAATAGTTTTGTTCATTTTTCAATGCTCGTAAGAAACAACATGAAAACTTGCAAGGAGACATTGAACAAAACGTACTCTGAATTCTGATACGATTTATTGTTCCGCAAATAATCATCATGTAGTGTGTTTTGCAGCTTGATCTTCCTGTCTACATGTACATAGTTGCATGTTGTGAATATCGTCTTGTTTGAACTAATTCATTTTTTATTTTTATTTCGCTTAAAAAATTTTATTGCTTTACATGTTTGTAATTGGTTTTCTGTAGTCAATACGTGTTTCGTTTGTTTCGAGGAGGAGGCGAGGTTACAAGTTAAATTACAATCTGGTTAACTATGTAGACATAATGTAATAATGTGTGTTGGCACAGCAAGAAAAATTGTAACATTTCTTTTCTTGGCGGCCTGTCTCGGATAAGATGTTGTTGACTCGAGGCGCAGTGCAGCAGCGGCTTTATTGCTGTTTATAATTATTTTTGTAAAAAGGAGACCTGATGAATATGTGAATTTTAAAGTTTTAATGGCCAGACCACCTACAAAAATTATATATTAGAGAAACATTAAGATATACTGATTAAAGCATTAAAACCGTCCTTCTTCCTCTCCCTGTCTGTGTGCCATGTTAATGATGATGATGTATGTCCATTTTGCCATTTCATACATTCCTGCTGATGGCTTTACATATTGCATTGCAACATCATAATTCTTTCTGGTGGACACGAATATGAAGTTTATTGCTGATGTTAGGGCAAATAATATGACAAGAAGTGTGTATGAAGGAACAAGTGCTCTTTTATGCACAACTACATACGTACATGTATGTATTTATGCATATTATTATGGTCCAGAAATAGGTACCTCTTCGGTCTGCACACTAAAACCTTGCACTTCTTGCGCTCATTTAGCAGAGCACCCTGATGTGTTCTCAATGTTGTTGTTGATTTAGTAATAGGGTTTTATCTGATTTAATTCCATGTTCACAAAGCCATTGAAAAAACTTGTTGGAATTTGGAATTAACCACAGGACGTCAAAAGGGTATCTATAATAAATTGCAAAAGTCATCGTAGACAAGAGCAACAGTCATTATGCTATTTAGCCAGGTTTACAGTAGAAACTGCTAACGTACAAATGCGTCTCTTCTTCACACAGAAAAACAAACAAAAACTGGTTAATGCATGTAGAGTAGAATGTTTTACATATAAAGTGGATACATTCTACTGAGGGGGCAAAATCTATGCAAACCAAGCCCAACATTATTTGAATTTGTATCTGGATACACATGCTTATTCTAAAATGCATTGTTGTGAAGTAGTAGTAACATTCATTACTTGCTACATGTAAATTGCCAGCACCACCTCAGAGGAAAACATTCAAAATCTACACATTATTTGACATTATGGCGTACTTTAGATTATTTGTCGTGTGATATATGAGCGGTAATGAAGAAGGTTTCTTTGGAATGTATTGTAAAATCTTTGAATCACAACATCATCTTCCTCGTACAGAGAAACGTTTGTGGTAAAAGCAATGTTAGTAACAGAGGCAAAGTAAAGCGCGTGTATGTGTAGGCATTATTAATATTTATAGTAAAATACCTCGTGTTCCTTGTACCTTGTTCACCATGTGTGCCAATTTCTCCAAGTCATTCAGTGACCCCAAAGGTCGTTTTTCATCTTTACTCTACTTCACTTCTAGCAATGAAGAAAACACGTTAGATAATATGTACGTGTCTCTTTCATTCATTTATTTAGATAAGAAATGCCACTTGTACTTTGCCTTATGTCCCAAATCAAAAGGAGACGACGTTTTACAAAGTTGTTGACTATTATACAAGTTGACATTTACGAATATCATAAAACACTTCAGTAACTTTTCATCGATCATGCACTTTATGTGTTTAAAACACCGCTGTTCATTCATGAGTTAGTAGCATTATTGTTTCACGAAAGCATAATTCTGTTTTTTGAATTATTTGTAAATTTAACATCCACTCAATTAACTAGAAATTCGATGTGGTATAACTAATGTCGATATAATTTTCGCAGAATCGTACCCTTCACAGAAGTTGAAAAATGCAGAGCAAAACACGACACGCTAGCAAGCAAGCTAGAAGATACCAAAGATTCTCCGAAAACCCTTTCTTTTATGCCCAATCTATGACCAGCAGCATTAGTATCACTTCTCTTGGTTTTTTAGATCGATTTTTTCCGAGTGCGCATTCCCTAATCTCTTCCTCATCGTCTTGTTATAATAACTTTACTACTACATCTCATTTAAAAACAGAGACGATGAGAGAGAGAAGGAAAGATTTTTTCAAAAAGAAAAGTAAAATACGAAGGTACCTTCGTTTGAATTTAAGTAGGGGAAAACAAGCAATGACTCTTTTAACGGCTCTATATGTACATATTCACTGATATTATTACATTATAGCCCCCCATTTTCCTACTACCACCAACTAACAATAAAACCGAGAGAGAAAGAGCAGTTAATGTATTCTTCAGAGTCTTTTTAAAGGAGTATTATAATAGCAACGAGTAGCAAGTTTCTACGAACAGCCCTAATATAATACGTTTTGTAAGTAAACGAAGACAAAAAAGCAAAAGAGTTGTGTAGTATTATTTGTTCATGCCATGCCAAGCATAATACCATTCCCAAAATGTATATTTACTGCTTGTTGTAGTAGTTTGTGCATAATGTAGTTAAACATATTCTCTTTTAATATAAATATATTATAACACGTAGTGGAAAATGGCTTGTGCTTTTACTTTTAGTGCCATACCACCGTCATCGAACATAATACTCCCACTGCCTCTTTCTCCCTCTCTCTCTTACTCTCTCTCTATCTCACTCTCCCTTTTTCACATATTACATTATGTTGATAAATGCATTATTATTAAAAAGCTGGAAAAATAGGAAAAGTGGAGAAGGAGAAGAGTGCTTAAATAAGCATATTATTACAAGATGAAAAGTGGAAAACGGGCACCCTTTATTAGCTTACGTTACGCTAGATAACTTTTACAGAAAAGGACTCAGCAGCACAGAAAGACTCTTCTTTGGTTTTTGGTTTTCCTTCTTTCTCTTTTTTAATACTGCATAAGGGTAAAATGCTCTATTCATAATGCTCCCTATCCTCTATAAAGAGTCACACCAACAACACCAGCTACATATACAAAGATGTAATAAGGAGCAGTTAATGCACTAAAAAATTTCACGCGCCACCAAAATTAACTTGCCCTCTCATGCTTTCTGCCATTCTCTCTCTCTCTCCTCTCTACTCCATTTCACACTTTTCCAGTTTTCACTCCACAGCCATTTATAATACAGTCTATAAAAAAGTGGAGAATCACGCTGATGTGAATGGTTTGGTTTTGGCTCGTTGGAAATGAAGATACCGTGCCGAGTATGTATACCTTCTATTTTTATGGCTATGGATGGATACAGTTTTTTATGCCTAGTGTGGAGTGGATGCTTAGGAAAAAATGTGGAGTCAAAAAGGAGTTGATATTGGAATAATATGCTATAGTATATGAATAGGAAAAGGAATCTGATACGTTCTCTCTCACTCTCATCGTCGTCGTGATCATCATCAGCAGCAGCTACACACCGTATCGTCATCATCAACATATCATCCTCGTAGATTTTTTCCACCATCAGCTTTCATACTTCATACATATTAGATAATTCAAATGGTGTTCTTTCTGCGTTCGAACCTTGTACTTTTATTGCGGCTGTAATGTATGAGAGGAAGAAAGAAGGGGGCGATGATGATGATGATGATGTCGTTACAAAATGTACACACGATTTTCTACATGAGCTTATGATGCAGTGTAAGAGTTGGAAAGGTAAATGAGATGATGATGGTTGGCGGTGGTAGCGGCGGTGAATGGTGCACTATTAAAATAAATAAAAAAGGTAGACAATACACGTTGTTCTTATTTGCCGCACACACATAATAAATATATTCATTAGGGAGAGAGAAGCAAAAGTAGGAGTTTTTATCGCGACCCACTACCATGCGGTACAAAATGCGGTAATGAATGACGAAAGGGGACACAGAGTAGAAAATGGCTACTCCTGTGATTATTGTTATTATTTCGGATATTTCATTAGATAGGTAGGCAGTACTTTGTAATATTATTACAGTTGCAGCATTGGTGGTAGAGCTCGTCCCGATGAAAAAAGTGTTTAGTTTTATGGGATGGGTTCTCACAATGATTATGCTGATGATGGGACGGGTTGCATTGCTTGAAATAGTCGCTCGGAGTGGAATAAAATATGAAAATGTTACATACCCCGGCTTACAATGTTTCGCCACGGTCATCACATTAACGCACGATTGATTTTAATACTTATTGTGCTCCTAAGCACATCCGATTTTCACAAGCACGTTATTAATAATTTTTATCGTGTATTAGGAGTCCTCACTGTATTATTCTGTAATATAGTACATCCACACACGCAAGTCAAAAACTGTGGGAAACGAATTTTCCCGAGGAATCAATTACTTTTTACGGATAGTATGAAGTCGTTATTTTATGTATCGCCACACAAAAAGCTACTTGTAATTTTGTATTGTATGTGTGACACAAAAACATGGAACACTAATAAAAAGCATTTGTATTTTGTAGCTGCATCTAAAAAGCAAGTATACAACGGTTTCATGTGACACATTAGCCAATGTTGCGATTTTATTACAATTTTATAATCTACTAGTCGGTCATTCAAAATCGAGTAGAGGGCTATATATGTAGTGTGTATTTTAATACTCGCTTTATTTTCTATGCACATCAAAACACATCATGCACGAGAGCGAAATTTTAGTGCCAAGAAAAAGTAATCCGAATGTGTGGCTTTACATCCTTATTATGCATATCATATTGAAAATGTCCATGTAGAATAAACTTTTTATATATGATATTATTCTCAGTTTATAAGGATATTTTTTGCTCTCCCCGTTTCCTTATTTCCTTTGCAGTGTGTGGCATGTAGAAAATTACTAACTTTAACTCCGATGTGGCACTTGATTCCCTCCTTCTTTTCTTCTTTCCTAAAATCCTTGCAAGTTTGGTTTGAGTAAGTAAGAGTGAAACAGAAAGTAGTAATTTTCCCAAAGTCTCAAGACTTCAAAGGGAAGGAAATGAATTATTGAAACATTTGTCTATCATCGTCATACACAAGAAAAAAAACTCCTGTTCACTCCTTCTAGCCAACCATTTTCGTCATCATCGTCAGCATGCCCTGCTCCCTTTTCTGCCAAGTCCACATGGTTATTACTTTCCCATTTGGAATAATAAAAAGCTGTGTGTATCATGCAAAATATGTTGAACTGAACATTCACTCACTGAGCTACATTGTACATGCTGAATTACTAAAAGGTACAGCAATCTATCCGTCTTCCAGAAGGTAGTAGTGTGTACTCACTGACTAATAATTTACATGAATGTTCGTTCCCTTTTTGTCTTGTATGCGTTCGTGTTGTTTTCTGCTGTTGTTATGTTGTTCCTGTCCTTCCTCCACTAACCCTTTCTCTTGTTTTTAGTTTTACAGTTTTTACTACTACTAATGTTCCTCTCTTGATTTTCTTTCTATTGGCTAAAAAGTAATTATCGAAATTAACGCTTCATAATGTATAAAACCCGATCCCCGTCATCATCATCATCATCCTTATAGCTATATGTTCGTATTATGTATATGCATTATATAAATAGCAGGTGGTGTTTCGATGTTGTCGTGTACATACAATTCTTTCATCCCATGTCGTGCCAACTACTGTTACCACCACCAATAAAATCCTGCTGAATAGCACACTGTTTATTATATTACATTACAAGTCGCGAAACAGTGTTTCGGTAATTTTTTCTTAAGGTTTTCCCTTCTCTCTCCCTCTCTTGTTTTGTTTTCTGCCTACAGCAAAATCAACGGCGAACAAGGCTGTTTTAGTTATTAGGAGCAGGTGGATTGGCATGCATTCACGACATCGTTTTCGTCGGCGGTGGCATTTGTAGGGTCGATCTGGTCGGTGAAACAAAAAACAACAACTATACATACTACCGAAAATTGCTAAATGAAAATCGCGCATAATTGTTATTGCCGCGTTTTGCCCAAATTTATCGCAGTATTTATTTATCCCTTTTTTTGAAAATTTCAACAAAACAATAATTCCATTGAATTAACATCACAGCTTTTTCGCAACATTTGCATTTTTGTAGGTACATTACAGAAATTATTTGGCTGCGTTGCTCTAACTCTTCTAATAGCATTTTTCTGTCTCATCTTGTCATGCTCACTCATCTAGCACTCTTTTTCTTATACATTTATGAATAGCTTTTAGGGCCATACTATCATCATCATCATTGTGCCATTAAAAATCGTTAATTGACTTACTGTTGTGAGTTCCAAATGTGTAAAGCAAGTTTGTAAGGTTATTATTGCCGTGTTTATGAATATTTCTAATAACTTCACTCTACTCGCATTTTCTTATTTAAATGTATGCCAAGTGTATGCATGCATCATGCATTCATGCATGTATACACGTTTAATATTTTTACGATGAACAGTGTACTAAAAGCAATAATAATTTTACACATCCTTGATAATAATTTTTGCTCGAAAAAATATTTCTTGAACTGTATAACTTGTTGAAATTTCATATTTTAATGCTACTGCGAGATGGACTAGGTTAGTTATAGTTATTGGTAATTACTTGAACATGCAAATGGTATTGGATAAGTGGTGTATAATGAGGTGGAAAAGTGTTTGTGTGACTGTGTGCATGACAGACATATCTTGTTCGCGGCTCAACCAAAAAGGTGATGTTATATGTCGATGATGATGATTTTCTTCTTCTGTTCTGATGATGAAAGAGTTTTGCTCATTATTAAAATTGCTCTCTTTTTTCTTACATTTTCTACATTGTATATTATTAGTAAGTCGATGTCGTGCATTTATTTTCCTTTCCTACCTATCTGGTGTAATATTGCATGCCGTGCTGCTAAACTATAATACTTACTGTTATTACGTTTATAGCTGTGGTGTGATGTGAAATGGATGGATGGCATTATCACTTGAGTTCTTAGTAGAAAATTGACGAATAATATTATTTGAAAGTACAGAAGAACCTTAGAAGGCTCTTTGTTGCTCTGATAATTTTCAGCTGCAGACAAAATCTAACAACACACATGAATGTTATTATTTATGCATATTTAATATGTATTTTCTGACCATTTTCCGTTCAACTCGCCATCGCCAGTTTTGTTTTATGTTTTTCACACACAAGGTTGCGATACAATTTGGTATGAAATATTCAGACTAAAAAAATAATAATATGCATATTCCACAATGATATTACAAGTTTGTGCTGTGTGTCAGTGTGCATGTGCAGGCGCACTTTTTCTTTGAAGAATATTCATCGCTTATTCATCATGTATGTCCATTAAAAAGTCATCACAAGACAGATGCAAACACACACGTACACAAGAACTGTAATAATAAATATTTAGATCGTTTTGTTCAATTTTTGAATATATTTTTTCCTTGCATATTATATTTCATGACATGACATGCTGCTTCTGATGATGCTAAAGGTTTGGTGATGTGTTGATAATCACGAGAGCAAGTGTGTACAATGTATTGTGCTACTGTGGGCCATATAGTGGATTGGGAAACATGCCAATAATTGTGAACCACACGGTCTACGTGTACGTATGATATGATTATCACCATCATATTCATTATATCAAAATTAAACAACATTAAATGCAATTTGAAGAAACTGTTGCAAATGGTTTCAGGGTCGAATCTGTTATAGTATGTATATTCTCTTTCAATTTTACACAAAATTTGTGGAAGGTTCTCACAAAGTTCTAGTTTATTTGAGAGAAAAACAGAAAAGAAACCAGATGAAATGAAAATTTGTTCTTGTTCTAATCCACCTTTTTTCGCTCAACTTGTCAATCATTTTTGCTCTTCTGCTTCTGTGAAAATTGAAAATGGGGTAACTACTGTCTGCTTCTCTCTTTGAAATCTTGCATGCAGTTTGAATTTTTTTGCTCTCTGCAAAACCGAAAAACTTGTGTGAACAGCTGCCCCTGCTGTTGTAATATGTAGTGTTGCAAATTATATTTATGTAAAAATTTAAACCACTTAACTTTTCCACGTTCTCTCCGTCTGGAGTCCTCCTACTCATTCCTTTTTTTGATTACTAGCTTTGATCAGCATATATTTTTTCATATTACGATTTTCCGTGAAGAAAGCTAAAAGCTCTGAAGGCTCTCTTGTTAATAATTTTTTACGTTCTAGACTCGCAATTATAACCTACTTATTTTCAGTACTCCGTTTTCTTCTGCTATTGTTGTGACTATTTGACTGAATTACAGGAGGACATGATTTGCATTACATTTCATTTTATATCAGTAGATATTTTCCATTGCATGACAATCACGATCACGATATGAAACACGAGCATCAGGAAATCCTACCTTACTGTTTAATACTTTTCTTCTTCTATAATATCACAACAATTGGGAACTGTGTATGCATACAGCTTACATGTTATGATAACGCTTTTCTTTCGCTTCGAATTTAATGACTTGTCTAGATGAATTAACCAAGCATCTCTTCTTCACTCAAATAATCATCATCGCAGGAGTTATGACGGACGTTTCTAACTCGAAAAAGTACAATAATGCGTCTTTACCTGTAAATTATAAGGCTGGTGTTTATTACCATTAAATGCACCAACTACCAAAAATTACACTTACATGATATATTATATCGCATTGGTCTTATGTGTGCGATTTCTGATTTTTTTTTCTTTGTACATGTGCAATTTAATAATGCTATGTCAGCTAGTCCGAGGGGCAGAGAAGGAAAAAATCAAGTAAAGAAAAAAAACTTTAATTATGACCTGTGAAATGACTACCACTGAATATTTCATAGTACACCAACTAATAGTAGGGTCGTATAATCGTACTAGCAGAAAACCTTTTTTATATACAAGTTTACTTTACACGAACAATAAATGTTCTACTCTACTACATAGCATATAAGCTGAGAGATTTAAAAAAATAAACAGTAGCCGAGTTCTTTTGAACTATATGTCATGTTCTTGAAGAAGAAGAAAAAGAAAAAAAATCGTGAGTTGATAGATGGGTAATCAAAGGTAATTGTGGTGTACACATAACAATAATACATTACCAGTTAGTTAACTTGAAGTTGATGTTGTTGCATTATGTACAAACAATAATGTGCTGCCCGGTCTAGCTGGCCTGACTGGCAAAAGATATTTTTACGAATTCATCGTCATCATCAACAAGAAACTGATCATTAACTTATAATATTACAAAACGCAGTCCCTGTAAAAAGAAGGTTTGTGCTGTACTTATTGAATAGAAAACCACTATTCATAAACACTTACATAATATATTTCTGGAAGTGTATGCACGAAACTTTTGATCCAAGCAGTGGGAAACGTATAAAATAGATTGAAGTATTCGAAAAAAATATGTATTTATATGAAGTTGGGATTATGATTGTTTTCCAAGAAAGAATTTCATGGTTAATGGCAATGGTGTGTTTTAGGAGGACAATGTTTGAAGTTTCTTTCCTGCTAAAAGGCTTCTATTTTCAAGGTCATTGTTAATAAGTTGTCTGTCCTATGTTGAACAGATAGGCAATTTTGTTGTATGAAATACAGTTGGCTGGCTAAGCACACAGGTGACAAGTCCCATAATAAAGCTCTAATTAAACAAAGAGATT
>JAQIXW010001122.1:0-21423 GCA_034700685.1 Willowsia buskii
TACTCCAAAAAATGAAGATACATACGTAAAATGTCGGTAAATACAAGTGCATACATATATACAACGGTTTTAACTAAGGTAATTTCTGCCAAGGTATAAGAATGAGTTTCAGATTCTGAGGGAGGAAGATCTTAAAACTTATTTTCGTCATTATGTCTCGAGTTTCCTACTTTTCTCAAGATTGCAAAATTGTAGCCTGTGTTTGTTCGATTGTCTGAAAACCTTGAAATCATTCGTGTAGTTACCTATATGCAGGTCAGCAACAGTCAATACGCCAAAAATCATTGTCTTCGACTTTTCAATGGTTAATGTTTTATTGTCTTGTAAAGAGCTTCAATGTTCCATGTTCAATTTGCCACCTGCTCCAACAGCATTGCATGTTGCATGTCAAATGTATAAATTACGCTTCTACAAATAACGATCCGATTTATTGCTTTGTATGCTCTTACAATAATCTCAAATCTGGTAAAATCTTCTCACACATGTCAGAATACCAGAATTTGAGTGATGATCCAGAAATTGTTGTTTCTTTCCAAACTGTCTGCGGTCGCTTATAGGAGTTTATTTGGATCATTCATCTGTCTATGGGCTTTTGACATGACGTCAAGTTTTTGTACGTGTGGGCTAATCTTGAATCTAGTAAACAGATTTCTAGTCAAATGCATAATTTAATTTTGATATGCAAATAAACATAGAAGAATAGACATCCAAAGTGCAATAAAATCTGGATTTTTAAACATTCTTAATTCCATTTTACAACGGCCTATGAACATTTATTATTCTCCAAAACAGGGAATGTTACCAACTTTTACTGTATTATTTATTTATGCTTGTGAGAGGTCATGATCATAAGAAAAAGTTTAGCTTGATGACACATATAACATTACATGGATCACATAATAAAAGAAGGTGGCTTCACGTAATGCTAAAACAAAGCTTATTGTCGAATAAATGCAAAAAATGCAACGTTTTATTATATGCATGCCATTTTACCAAATACTAATCCCTTTTGTAGATTGAATAAGGAATACAATAATTTTATTTCCTCGTGGCACGTGATTTCATGAGCGTACTGGTTGTATGTGGGGGCGTACATTACTGAAAGCATGCATTCGCGTTTGATGACTAGTGACCACACTCATTTCTCATATCATTCGACATTATTGAGCAAGTTCCATTTTTTGCATTAATTATTTGGCTTGCTGCATGTTTTCAAGTTTTTCACGAACAGTTTTGCAGTGTTCATAATTTTTGACGGGATTGCACACAATTCTTAGAATTTGCACTTATGTGGATATATTCCATTGTCTTTCTTTCGAGCTTGTAACAAAACACATCTGTGCAAATAAAGGTATTTATACTAAAATGAATTTAGGAGGCTGTAATAAATTGAGGCTTTTGGAACCATCTTGAAACAATTATCATTATTCTTTCAGAAAATATAAAACTTGCGAAAACTGAAGCTTGTGAATTGCTTGATTGAAAAAAATCAAAGAATGATAAAACTCAAAAGAATTCTCGAATATACCATATCTACATGCATTACAAAAACGGTGTTGTGAAAAGCCTCATGTTCATCCTGGGGCAAAGTAAATTAATCGTCCTGGCTAACATGGTCATATAAGCAACGTGTACATTTTTAAGGAGTTCACTTACCTGACTTACCTGTATTTCAATCTTTGATTTAAAAGAGAGAAAAAACGTGTTCAACTGTGTGAACAATGTTTCTCCTTCTTTGTACTACTCGTTGACTCGTGTTACAAGCAGCTACTAGTTGCCTTCGTGGAATATCACGGCCCCTCTGTGTCTCTGTGACTCAATCTGGATAGGTACATACATATATGCCTCTCTGATTGCTACCTGATCTACTGTTTGAGATGAAAAAGATTAGTGTGTGGAATTGTAACAAGGAAAACAAATTTATCTTAAATTCCCCATGTTCAGTGGACATGTTGTACATGCTCGTATTGGCATCATCAAATGCCGGCACTCAACTGTTGTGGACTAATAAAAAAAGGGGAAAATACTAAAGTAATTGTACTCGTGTTCTTAAATTGTTGTGTTCGCCAGCCATTGTGGCATACTGGTTGATATATTCTTTTCAAGACAACAAGTATTCGACTCGACTATATGCATCTCCTTTCCATCATACTAAAAACTTTGGTTGTTCGACAGTCATGTAAAGTAAAGTAGTGCAAAAGGCACACACAAACGTATATGGTGTTGTTCAGAGTGTGTAATGCAAGTGCATAGAATGCCATTCGATTTTATTGAAGCCACGCACACACTCGTCGTGGTTCTGAATGTTAGTTTGCGAAACATTGGAATATTATTATGCAAGGTGACGGCATCACTACTACTGCTGCCTCTTCTTGGAGCGAACCAAGAACTTGCACTAGTAGTGCTAATAGCATAGTGCATATACAACTGAAAATTTCGGTTGCGTATTGCCAACTGAACACCACTAAAAGCATCAGACAACAAGTAGAATAGCAGAATTGGGGAAACGGTGGAAAAAGGAAGAAGAGAGAAAGTGAGCAGCACTATGCCAGCTTCTGATGACGGCACAAACGAAATTCTTGTAGAGTGCCATGCCTCAGCTCAACCCGTTCCATTTAGATTGCTGGTCTACTATAAAACCCTTTCGAAAACTACCCGGAGTCGCAATGATTGTGTCAGCAGCGAACGGGAAAAGAAGGAATAGAAAGCAAAACTGCTTCTCTTGCAAGCTCATATAATATTGTAGCTAGTTCGGCGGTTGGTAGTGGTTGCAGGAAAACTTCTTTTACTTTGTCTTCAGCGAGAAGCGTCATCATCACCGCCACACCACAACTGGCAGCCGAGGAAGAAAAACATACTCTAGCGCAACTGGCTTCATATATAACAACACGGATCCACCATTTGCAGTGGGACAAGGAGGCATCGTGAATAGAGTCTTGCCGGTAAATGATAAAAAACCATCATTTAAAATAGACTTCAACTTTCTCCTGCATGCCTCGAGTTATGGCTAGTTAAAAATGAAAATACCTGTTTCGAACTAAGGAAAAAACTGAAATTGTGACTGTAACTATTACATACATCAGTGAGAATAATGTTCAAAACTTTCTCCCCATCTCAAACTGTTCTAAGTACGCAAAAGTGAAGTGAGAGTATTTTTCAATTTATCGTGCAAAAAAATGCTGGCACAAAACCCTCCAAAAAGTTGAAACTCGACATTGTTGTTGGTTGATGTGAAAGTTTAGGAATTTGTGTTGTTGTTCGCATGATGGTGTAATAGAAGTAGAGTGTCATCATCATTATCATCACCGTCGCACATCGCATTGCCATTGCTTCATTTTATTGAACTCCAGGTATTTCTTCAACTTTCCCCATAGGAGGAAGAACAATAAAGTATGTGAGTTAAGTAGAATAAATTTGTGACTTTGTATCTTTCCTCTTATTCTTCCCTCTTTTAGTTCTACACTGACTGACTAGTTGTGAGTCTCCTCTTACTTTGGGGAAGTACACAAGACACAATATAATAGTGCGTTTCGTTACAAAAAAAAGAGAAAAAACTTTGCCTAAAGAAAGAATAGAATCAATGACATTTGATGGTACACAATACTTTTTTCGGTGAACTGTGCGGTTCGAACCAAAGAGACTTGTCCAAATCCCTTTGTCATAAATCCATCAATGAGCGGCCATTGTGAACTTTATTGTCGGCGAGCCACACAAATCGTTAAGTTACTGTTGTAGCCTCTGTCTCACACACACCCCGACACCCAATAGATAGGCCACGTCTTTTGATGTTGTCATCCTTCTTCCCAAAAACAATTTATGTACTACAATGCTCCCGATTCTGTTGTTACCTGTCGTCGCTATAAACTGCTTACAAATGTATACTTATAAGAAGTAATGAATAGCAATCTGAATCTTTCCCACTCGTTTAAGAGTCTAATATTACTACAGAGTCATAAGAATAAGTTGGCGAAGACATTAGTGTCAAAATATTGTATAAAAATAAACTCGTTGAAACACTCCTTTGAGACAGAGCGAAAAGAAACAACAAACTTTTTCTCCCAGTTTCTTTCCGCAGTTATTCCCACATTTTGAAAACTGTTCACTGTGACCTATTATTATTCTTGATAAATAAACATTACAGGTGACTTTGGAAATTCTCTAGAGGAAAAGTATCTTTGAATGAACGCTTTGTGTGTTCTCCTTTGTGTAAGATATTATGAGGACTTGCGTCAGAAAAAGTATGAAGAATATCGTTTGGTGGTTCTGTAGTCTCATGAAAAAATAAACAGAGAGAAACACTACTTTATATTAAATAGGCATACGATGCCACAACTGCGGACGCATCAAATTGCTGAAATATGGCATTCTGATGAATGTGGATGCTGTATAAATTTCGTGCTAAACTTTTTCTTAGACTCTTGAATTCGATACTTTATAAATGAGGACTGTCTCTCCACCGAAGAAAAGGAATACTTCTGACTTTTGAAACTGAAGCATCTGATCCTATGTAGTTTTCGGAAAAGTTTTCGAAAGGACGAGCATACAGTAATCATGACTGTGAGCAAAATAAACTTTTCAATGAGCGATACTATAAATGTGCCATATGACAGGGCTCGTAAAAATCGAACATATATTTTTCGAATTCAGTGCGTGAAAAGGGTTCATTATATATTTCTCCTAAACTATCCGACTGAACTGACAGCGTAAATGGAAGGCTTTTGAAGCTTGTTGAATGATGGATTTTCTGAAATACTTTGGCTGTGTGTACGTATAAGACTTGTACTTAAAACATAATACTCTCTGCAAATAGAAAGCAATATCGTAACATCGTCAAAGTAGCATCGTCATGTCATCACATCCTCATCCCCACCAGAGCCACCAATTCACCTTCAGAGCTCTCAAGTCTGCAAATCCATACAGCTCTGTAGTCTGACATTGTTCCAGTGACAAGAAGATGACAATCTGAAGACTCAAGACAATTTGTCAACAGGGAGTCGTATGCTTCCAGCAGCAGAATCACGAAACTCTACGTGAAACATAATATTCTCCAGAACCAAGACTTTCCGGTAAGCAAAAACCTTTTACACGCATATCAGTTTCCCCCATTATACCTACACTTATGGAAACAGTTGCCTTCCACTAAAAATACTTGATACCCCACCTTACAAGTTTTAGTTTGAGCTATGTACATACGTGTATGCATGAGACATTTGATATTTTTTAGGTATATGGAGTGAACATTGGTAATGTAAATGTATGATGTAGAAAAAAAACCGAAATATGTGTAGGTGGGCTGATCATCATCAACTTATACAAATATATTCACAAAGTTCATTAGCATTTTCAAAGAAGGTCCGGATATATGCAAACATAAACTATTGACATTAAAAACCACCTCTTGTTACACGGTAAATATTTGTTACATGATACGAGAACTACCTTAGTTCTAACAAATTGTATAAAGAATAATATACGAATGTAAACTGGAAAGAATTGACCCTAATTGAAAGCTTCATTCATACAACAACAACAAATACTCTTTCATAATGAACCTGTTTCAGCTAACCAAACAATTGCGCTAGCTGCATGAAAACTTTGATTTTAGAATGGGAGTAAATTTACTGATAAACGATGATCATTCGAATTAACCAATGATGGTTCAACATATGATAGTCCAAACCTGCTTTTCTTCGGGTTTATTCTAAACGTATTCCATATGGTGGAAATTTAAAACACTAGGATTAACCCATAAGTTTAATCATTGACCAGCTGCACTTGTTCTAAAATGGAATTATAGGAACAGACAGACGGGCCCAGGGATTTTGTATGTGCACATAAACCCACAAGCCATGGGGTCATAATTGATTTTCTTGATTAGTCCTGAAACGAATTTGAACAAATTTTCTGAAATAAAATGTTTTAATCAAACTTCCAACACCCACTCATCCTGTCAACTCCTGCTTTCTTTACAAAATACATATTTGTTTACAGAGCTGATTGCATGACTCTCGCATCTTAAAAAGATTACATAAACTCTTATTACATGCTTCTGTTTAACCACTGAAGTTGAAGCTCAGAGCGAGCATTTCGTCATCATCGCCATCGCATTTTTTTCTTCAAAATGTCAGCTTCAACGATATTCCACTCCATTTGTAGTTAATGTTGCTCTTTTTATGACGTTTGGGCTGGCTAGTATTTTGAGAGGGCTCAGTTCAGTTATTTGTAGAGAAAAAACAACAGCATATTTCACTCCAGGGAAGCTGTAGTAGCAGCTTGAAAATCTGTGTCTTCTCAGAATAAAAACGAATTCAATTTACTGCACTACAAAGGAAAAAAAGACTACTCTTATTTTCACATTACAGCAAGTAATGTTTCATACACTTATACATAACTAAACCTATGAACTCACATCAGTTTTTTACCCTGTAAAATAAGCTGAAGAAGACTAAGAGAGCAAAGTAAATATTCTGCTATTGTGTGTGGGGTGTATGTGTGGCATGACATGGGAATGTGAGGAGACTGACGAGAGTGAGAGCCATGAATTAAATGGATAGGAAGAACATTATATATGAGGAATCTGTATCATGCGTCCTTGCCGTTTTCAGCTCAGGAGGATGATGACAAGAAGAAGAACCATTGCCTTTGCTAACAACAACATGCACACACGGTATACTTTACAGCGCGAATTTGCCCTGACTGATCTGGAAAACTGTTGTTGGTTCTCTCAGACACAATAAAAAAATAACAATAAGTTGCTTTTGATTCCACTTCACCGTAAACATATCCTTCTGCCTCTTTATCTCACATGTTGTCTGTATATTTGAATACACAGACTGAGTACATCAAATCCGCATCATAAAAATGTCCGCTTCTTCAGCTAAACAACTGTAAATACTTGAAATATGGTATAAGTAGAATAATATATCTTTACGAGTAAAGTTTAACTCCTTTATGGTTGATAGCGCACAGAAAAGGCTTTCCCGTGCATGGTTGCATACCACAACTGTATATGTGTACATTTGATTATCAACAAGAAGGACAAGGTTCATCTGGAAAAGAATATTTTTTATAATAGAACAGAGTTGAAAACAGCGTTTTCGCTAATCGTAAGAACTACGTACTGAAGACATACACACGGGGTAACATTTAAATGCTGCTAATATGCGAATTTCTTGATATACCCACACAAGTCCGTCTCTTCTCGTGCAAACAAACGTCGTCGCTTGTTCTTCGAAAATGATTTAATGTTGGAGTTACTTTACATACCTATTGCACCATAGGAAAAAAGCACTTTCCTTTATTGCGAGCTTGCACAACTTTGATTATGTTATGGAATGATGATGGTAGTTATTCCAAGCATGTGGGAAAAAGCAAATCATTAGTTGAATGGCATTCCTCACGTCCCGTGTTTTGTGTAGCATATATTTTATCTGATTATTGCCACTACCTACAACAACAGCAACTTCAGCTCGTTGTAATATACTCGAGCTATGCAGACAATTTCTCATCCAAGAGTTTTTCTTCTGCTATGACTGACTACTCCACTGGGATACACAATATGACATGAGATATGCGGACATGTAACTTGAGATAGAGACGTTTTATCATCAGAAAAAACTCATTTTTAAAGTACAAGAAGAAAAAAACGGAAATAATAAACGTTAGAGTGTAGGAGGAGGAGAAGGTTGTATAAAGTTTTTGACTGTAAGTGGAGACCTGTGTATAGGTACATATGTATAATATCATAGCAATATGCGAGTGAGTGGAAACAAGAAAAGTGCGAAATTGCACACTTAAGATATTGCTTTAAAAAGGATATTTATCTAGGTATTGCTGGTAGCAAAACTCATTTAAAAGCATGTGAATGCGTGGTAATGAACAAAGAGACATGACTATGACGCGCAGCAATGAGAAGCTCAAAGCTCACGACGTCCTATGTTGCAAGTCAAGTTTTGTCAGTTTCAGTTTCCCCTCTGTACTTAAAATATCAGCATCTTTCTGTTTTTCGCAAAAGTGGTCGTTGGAAGTGGAATAATGGGAAACGTCTCTGACGTAACTCGCGTTTGTAATGTTTGTGTATATACATTTGAATATAGAAACAAAGCGACACAGTCCCAAAATGATATGTTGAAGGTAAGTATGTATGAATACTGAATAGTGGTAAATAGCGTGAGTGTGGTAGTTGTCTGGTAGTTCCAGCGGTTCTTTTTTTAATAGTGGAAATTGCATTGTGTAGTGATGTGGTTTTCGTAGGTGACGATGGGTAATGGACTCGTGATAAATTTCATTTATCTCCCAGCTCATTCATTTTTTTCTCGTTTCTACAAGTGGGAAAAAGGAGACTAAATAGAGTAGAAAAGCAGGAGAAACAGTCAACGAGAGGAGACAATGAATGCGACAAGTAACAGAGGAGAAAGATTTTCTACTGTTTTAAGCACCGACGGGGAAAGTTTTGAGAGCATTATGTCTAGTGGAAAAATAAAAAGAACAAAGGGAGTTGAGAGGGAGAGAATGAGGCGAGGGTGTTGAAAGGGAAGAATGCGACGTGAGATATGTCACCTGGATTCTCCAAATAGTGTGATCGATTGGCTGGGCCTTGAACCAATGAATTCATATGTCATTCTGTCTTTCTGATACCCAAAAGAGTTGAGCATATGATATTATTATGTACACGTTGTGCCTTTTATGCGCTCTACAGGAAAAATGCTTTAAAATGATACTAAAAACGGCATGATTGTAATGCACCAACTCACCTACTTTTCGGCAAAGAAAAAGCACAACAGAGAAAGTACAGTGTATACTTACATTATAGAAGCAGCTTGCTTGAGCTACCCCATCATTCAGTCTTTTGATCTGGCTTTTTGGTCGAGGAAAAGGAAACATTAAATCCGGATGATGCTCTTTCTTTGCAAGGAAACCGTATAAATTTGTAGCATGTTAGTAGAACTGATATTCGTTTGGGATAAAAATGGGATTTTAGGCATTGACGTTCCTTTGTACGAAAAATGAAAGTAAACACATGGAAAAAAGGGAGTGTAATGTGTTCGGTTTTTAAAATGTTCCATATGGCGAGAAACGTTTTGTGGAGAAGGAACAGCGGTAGTGGAAGTAAACATGCCAATTTTTTCGTGGTTACGCAGCCATCACATCATATTAGAACCAGCGACTTTCGTTTAGGCCTACAGTAGTAGTATTTGTCCTGTCATAAATTTCCTTAAACTTGATCTACTCACTGCTCTATGCAAACTTGTCTATCTAAATTTTCATCTGATATTTCTCAACGGAAATATGTATTGACGTTTCTAGTAAAGCCTTAAATAATAAATTGGTAGTGAGTCATAACTTTTTAGTGCAGAAAAATGCGAATTTAATGCATCCAAGCGTGAGAGAACTAGTGTAGTAAATGAACATAACAACACGCTTTATGGGATGCCAATTAGAAGTAACCGATTACTAATTAATGTGCACATGTCGATGTTAGAACACTCATTTTAGCTTCTTTGAAATTTAACTTCAAAATATGACTTTTGTGACTAAACTGTTAGTGATTACTCATGCAATCAAAGTCAAGACAATATAGGTAATATGCATGTACTTACTGGAGCAATATACATTGTAGAAATACGTTTCTAGAGTTTTGCACTGGGCATGACTGAATACTGATTACTGACTCAAAGTTTGGATGAGCACTCAAACTTTCAAACTTTAGAGAAACACAAGTTTCGTACAATGAGTCACCTAAACGAACACAATATTATGCATTCTAGAAATTGCATCCTTCAGGAAGTTAAAAAATGCAAATTCGTCACACAATCAAAAAGCTACGGTTCTTTTCACAGGCTAACCACCTCGTCCTCGATAACCTACACGATCTCATTCTGTAAAAGTGTAAACTTTTTTCATTGTGTTCATTAAGCCATCAGAATTTCAACCGAGTTTAGTGTTTCGTAAAAGAGGACTGTCATTACCATTTGAATAGATTAATGTGCAAAGTATGCATGAAAATAAAATAAATTGTTATCACTTTAAATCCCGTGTCACCTTCATCTTGAAATTCAGTTGTTGAAAGTTTCAAGAGACATACATTAAGAAAGATTTCTGGACTAAGGACTTCCTTTTGTATGCAAAGCGGGTGGCTCATGAAATATTTATGCGATGGACTTACTTATAAATATGAAAGAAAACTACTAAAAGAGAAAAACCGATGAAATCGTTAAAATGAACTTATTTATAATTTCAAGGTTTTAACAAATGCACTAAAGATAACCATTAATTTTTTTTGCCTAAATAGAAAGTATTAAACGAAATATGTGTCCTTCATTAAATTGACGCATGAAGTATTAAATTCTGTGACATCAGCAACATGGAATAGAGGAAGTGTAATAAGATGCTTTTGAGTCCATGACAGTGACATTCTTCTTCAAAATTGGTGGTCTCTTATATATCCTTCATTCCTACAGAAAAACCGGCGCGTGAATACAAAACAAAATTTCCTCATTCATGTTCTTGTTTGAATAAAAATGACGAATGACGACACGCGCTTATTTAACAAACAATACTGGTGACAAAAAATTAATTTGTCCTTTCTTTTATATTTTTTGTGCAAAATCTTGGAAACAGGCTAGAAACACATATATATAAGAAAAGCCCTACATTTCCGACGATTCTGTTTAATAATATCAGCGTTTTCTGCCAATTTTATTTTAATTCCAGCAGCCGTCTTTCATAAAAAACGTATTACACGGAAAGTCAATCTCAAATCAGCCTGAAAGGTTTTCTGTGTCCACATTATTAAATGATTTTCACGAAAGGAAAAGTAATTTGTGACTCGCTACGTGTGAACCTAGATTTTCATTGATATCTAGTAAAATCCTATTATATTTCGATCATGTTTTTGTCTTGATAATATTATTTCCATCAATTATTTCTTGCTAGTTTCATCTTAATCTAAAAAATATGTTTTGAATGTTTTGATTTTACCGATGAATTTAATATTTAACTTGATTGTCGTGGCTTTCTCTTCTGAATAGCGTTACTTCTATAAACGTCAATTTTAATCGTTCATTGGTTTTTTTGTTCCAAAAAACCATCGTACATAAGTTGTTCTAAAACCGTAATGCACAGAGCTGATTCTACCATTTAAACCATTTTCTCTTTTGATGACGGGACCATGCACTGACCCGATATGATTGGAGAATAAGAGTCAAACTACATTAAAAGTTCCAATGGACAAGAAACAATCCTCAAGTCTTAAATTTCTGCCGCAAAAATCCTCCTTCAGCATTTTTATTGTGGATATTAGGCATACCTATATTCTAACGTACCTACACTATAAGTAAATTAGTTAATAGTTAGTATCTGTACTACACTGAAGTAAATTTCAAAAAATATGAATATATTTGCACTTAACAAGACCAAAAACTCATCTTCATAATCCATAATCCTTTTACCTTAGCGTGTCATTGGTACTTAGCGCCAGATAGACAGATGTACGTCAAGTCAGGGCTCGTCGGTTTCAAGAATAAAAGAATATGTCTTAAGGTTTGTTGGTTGAGAGAGAGACGTGGTTACCTCCGCCTCTCCACCTTATTCCCATAATGTCAATAATGGCTAGGCATGTGCCTGTGTACTTTACACAATTGTCTACATCGATTTGAATCTATGTGACACATTGACACGAGCGAGAGAAAAAAATCAAGTTGTTTTCTCTACTTCAGCATGCGCATCCCTACTCATATGTGGAGTCACTGTTGTGGAAATAAGTAGGAGCACAAAAAAGCAATAATGTTAAAGCAAAAACACAATCCACCCGGTAATGTATTCAGCGTGTAAGGACGTCTTCGAAGGGAAATGCTAAGGATCATTGATCAACGCGTCTAAAAATATTTTCTATCTACATGTAGATTGAGGCAATACGTCACCCACAGACAAGCAGCAGCGTCTATTTTCTGATCTCATGGTTGTGGCTTGCTTCCATGAAGCTGAACCTACATTGACGAGCATTTTGTGTGCTATAACGAAAACAGGATATACATTGTCCCCAGCATGTGTCCCACATTTTGTCAAATAAGAATCAGAAGTAAAAGGGGGAACTCAAGAAAAAAATCATCTTTCTCCAGCTTACAATAAATCCACTTGAGTGAGCATACAGAAGCAGTTATCTTCCCTAGGCAGTTTTTTCTATCTTGCTCGTCCCTCTTTGCCCAGTTCCTATGTAGGCACTGATGCGGCTACAAAGTCTCTTCAATCAGCCGATCAAAGCTAACTTCATGTGAACAATCATGCATTACCATCATTGCAAATGTAATATAGAAAATCCTTTCTCCGCCTTGCACTTTTGACTTTCACCCACACAACATCTCATCACATGAAGGCATCATTCTTCATAGTCATTGGATAAAATGAAATAAAGGCTGGAATTATAGCAAACATACACGTGGCTTTAATCTATTTTTGCTTATGATCTCTCATGTGTTATTCTTTGAGGAATTACATAAACTCGGTTTTAGTGGTTTTCCTCATTATCATTTACACACATAATTTAGGTATGCATTTTTCTCTATAAAACTTTACACAAAACAAATCCAACTACATGTAAAATTACTGTCATCATCAAAATGTTTCACTCATGAAAGATCATATTTAACACTATTATGTAACATATGTTCAAGAGATTAGAGTTGTAGATACACTTAAATGATTTATATATTAGGCACTGTATACTATGAGCCCATCTAGCAAAATGTTTAAAGCCCTTTGCTGCACTCTAAAGTATTTTAAGGTTTTAGTGAACCATCTCTAGTGCTATCATGACATATGCCTTTGCGAATTACATACGAATTCGTATAATATGTTTAGATATGCAAAAATGTTTTCACAATCCAAAGAGAACAGTTTTGATCTGGATGTTTTGTATTTTTTCTAACTGGATGACTGTCATGTTGTCAATTTCAGCGGCAAACGGGAAAGTTACGTAAGTGGAATGTAGAAACCCGGAAGGAAAAGTGGTGGGATATATTCATGACGTAGAAATGCTGTGCATGGAAATTCTAATCGTAAAAATATCTGTGTACTGTTGTTAGTTATCCATGTATAGTAGCTAGTCTTAATCTTTTGAATCTCGAATCTTTATCCTTGTACCGACTTTAGATAAACTATCTTTGAATTGCAAATGCAAATATTTAGACAAAATTCTAGCAATGATCACAATGGTGAATATAGGGGAGAATATCAGTGGTGGCCGCCATGTGAAAGTATGTTTGCCATTTTTGGGTTACTTTCCTAAACATTATGACTCCATGTAAACTCCCGTCTGTTGTCGTGTTGTCATTCAATAATCTTTGCACTTCCATACTCTTTTTGTGCCGCACCATTTTCCTTAAAATCAGCAGTATCTGTAAGTATCTTGCAGCAGCTTCTTCGGATGAAACATTCATGGTGTTGCAGTACACGTTTACTGTCTGCTTTGATTCTGGTCTGAGATGATACCGTTATTGTAATGTTATGATATTGCTTTTATGATGGAATATTATATTTTGACAAAAGGGGAAATGTGAGCTCGCTCTAGACGGAGATACATGCCTTTTTCGGGGTAAATTCAGGAAAAGCGTATACATATCATCAGCATCAGGCAAACGCGAGCTTATATTTACAAAAAAATGTGGTTTTAGCCCTGCTTTCATGCAATTTTCGAATTCTCTGCGTCTGTTTCATTTTTGTATCTCTTACTGATTTGCTTACTGTAGCCTACATGCTAAAAGTGATACTTTCGCAGCTATTATCCATCTGTCAAGAATCATTGAAGCGTTTGTCGTTATTTTAGGCCTTCTCACCATTGTTGCTGCTCTCCTTAAGTAAACGATGGGAAGAAGCATTATGTTTTAGTGCTATTCATTCCCATTATCAAAGAAGTCAGAGTGAAGTGGCGGGTGCGGCGTTCGTTATTTTGGATTATATTGGTTCTGTCAGAAAAAGTGGCTGGTCACATTATTTCCACCAAAGTCAATGCTTTTATCGGTTGAATTAAAACGACTCGCTTAACACTGCACACATCCCATTTTCATTTTTGAATTTATTTTTCTGATGCTGTTTTTCCTGCCTGCCTACATTATCGTCATTATTGTCATTCCAAGAACGCCTCCTTGTCTACGAAGAGGTTTAAATTGTACACTAGCATCGTATACATATTACTGTGCATGGTTTCTCCTAGTTGTCTGCTTTGAGTTTTGACAAACTACATATTATAATGCGAGACGGGCTGGGGAGCAAATCCCTGGTGTTAGTTTTCTACATTTTTTAACATACATAAATGGATAATATTAGGAGAGTTTTTCTTAGCACACATGGTTTAATAAATGCTACCTTATCTTATCATCTTTAGGCCCACTCGCTTTTCCAAGCTTCCATTATATGGATTTTTGCGATAATATGAAAGATGCAGCAGTCTCATTACGCCCCACGTCTAGTAATACGTTATCATTATTATTGCACACAAAAAGAACCAACAACAATTCGGGTCTAATACAATCTGAAAGATGATGTGACGCTCTGAATGAAAATGTGACATTAATTATAAGACCAAGACGTTTTCTTCCACAATATGTGTGCTCGCAAAAAAGGGAGCTCTTTGTTGTTACTTTAAGTAATGAACTAACGACGATTCGCTACCGCTCTGTCGAGCTAAAGCTCGCTTTTTGTAATAACGACGTATTCAAGATAATATTCAGTGCTGTTTTTTCTATTATCCATCTTCATTTTCCGAGCCAAGCAAAGTAAGAAATATTGTATTTTTGTATCTTGAAGGAGATATTCTTTGCTGTCTCTTTCTATTCCAAATATGCTTATTTTTTGTTCGTTGCTAATTTCGTGCTCATATAAGAAAAAAAGAAGAAAAAGCTGAATAAGGAATGCTTTTTGGGGGACACTTGAAAATGACAGAAATGGAGCAGATGTGGAAAAGAATGAATGATTATTATTATGATGATGAGTGCTTGTTGATTATTAGAGGTTGGCCTGCTCCAGATTTCTTGTTCGATAAGCATACCTAGTTAGAATTTACTGTGATGCAAATAGGGATATAATATGTATTGCACTGATGGTGCATGCTTTGCTGGTTATGTATAAGGAGCTGGGTTTTTCTTCGCCGTCGCCGTCATGAGATGTCTTTGGTAATCAAAAGTGAAGCGTGTAATGATAATACGACAAGGCTACTTGATTTTATTGAATATTATGTACGCGTTCCAAGTTGTGCGGAGGAGTTCTTGTTTACGTAATTAATTAGGAGCGTATTATCAAAAACAAAGGTTTCGTTGAGTTTATAGAAACAAATTCTAATAGTGTATCAGATACATATATAGCCACTGTAATGCAAGTGCAAATTAATTAGGACTAGACTGAGGGAGTTTTTAAAAATATGTATGCGGAGGTACACGAGTTGGTAGTTGTGTAAATATTTAATTTTTGGTAAATGCAGTGGATTCATATGCTAACAAGATAGTGCAAGATGTATTGAAAAGCATATACCTACATATTTTTGGATTCATGCTTTGCATCATGCCACTAGGTTATCAGTGACAAAGAAAAAATGTACACTCACTCGGACAGAGGGGCAGAAGCAAATTAGTATTGGAACTGCAACCGCGTCATTCCTGTCAGAACATAAATCTACAGCAACGCAGTTTGAATAACTAACTGTCAAGGCACTCTCACCTTCATGCATTGGAAAGTAGCATGCTATTATATGAAAAGAATTTCTTAAAGGTATGGGACTTATCTGCACTACAGATGTTACAAGTTCACAAGTGAAAGTTTACCCGAGGATATGCATGTGCTACATCGTCTATTTTCAATGATGATTCTACATACAGAGAATTGTAAACCATGCAAGTACTATTATTAATGAGTCTTCAATGGCATATCATGTGGGTATAACTCCACCAAAGTAGTGCTAGCATTAAAGATGGCAACTATGAAAGCATTCGTCGACGCCATGAAAAGCATATCATCTAGTTTCAACAACTCATTATCACAAATGGCAAGTGGTCACGTTCCATTACTGCCTCTGGATACGTATTACTTTTGAAAACTAATGGAGAGTAAATTTCTGTCTGTAGAAATTAATTTTGTGATACTGCTTTGCTGGAAAATTACGCTAGCAAGGAATAACAGACATTCGAATTTCAGTAGTAATAGTTGCAAGCTTTAAAGTGAATGAACACACATAGCTTCTCTTATGATTGCCAAAAATAAACGCGTAACATATCTGATGGAATATATGGTAAAATGGAATTCCAATTAAAAATTACACGAATAGTAACTTGGTCATCTAGGTTTTTGTATGGAAAAAACAGACGCGTTGTAAATGAAGGTTTGAAAGCATCCATGAAGTCCTTTAGTTGTTGTTTGGACCAAGAACTCGCTTTAAACAGGATGAGGTTTTTGCAACGTGAAACTAAAATCACTCTTAGCTTTAATTTAGCAACATTGGAGTTGAAACAATTTTTAGGCCCTGGCAAGGTTGGCAAGATCAAAATAGTGTTTACTTGTGTAGTTACTAAAATGCATGGGGAAATTTGAGACTTTAGAAATCAAGTAAAACATCCAAGAGGTTGTGTGGTGATAGATAGCGCTAATATTCTTTTAAACAAGCTAATTTTTTTATGTTTAATTTTGTTGAATATCCTTATAATCTAGTTTATTAATTTTGAAAAGTACATAAATAGAAAGTAGGTAAGAAAACTAGTGTGCCTTTAAAATGAACATATTTGGGCTAGAGACAGGCGAACCAAGCCACAAATGCTGTCTTTAATACATTTTATGATTTAAATTAACTGATAAAAAAATACTGATGGAAGCTGGTTATTATAGCATATGATGGGTGGCGATTAGTGCACATGAAGAGTAGAGGGATATATTTAAAAGAAAAAAAGCAAGCTATTCAAGTCAGAAATGTTGAAAGTTTTACGGTTGACCTCGTAGTATACATTATAGACAATCGTATTTGGAATGGAGTGTAGCTATATTAGAACTTCTCAGAAATCCAAGCTTTGAAAGCAAGTTATCATTTATTCACAAGCCTACTTTTGTTTTTAAGACAACCTTTGACTTTCCCTCACTAGGTCTGGACACCAAAGTTTCAAATGATCGGAACTTTTTTTCACTTTCTTTTTCTTCGAAGTCATTTTGCCACTTTTACTGATTTAAGGAGTCATGAAGTTGCACAGTGTAACATGAAAGCATTATAACTTTGCCATTTTGCAATACATTATGCATCAAGGGGTACATATACATAGTAGAATGATAGGTCTGTGCACTTTATCTTCACTTTCATGACGTTTTTTATTGACGTTTGAAAGGAAATAAGAAAGCTTTCTTCTTTGAACATTGAAATGGATGGGAAGTGATACGTATTGTTGTATTGTGATACGTATTAATATTGGTAATTTTCTATATTGACTTTTGGAAACGAGAACTGCCTAGTGTGATAGTGTACACGGCTTCCTTCTATTTAGTCTAACGATTATTTTTTCATTGATGAATTTGCATACACAAGATTACTGCATGCTTGCATGATATTAGTAAATATACTTTTGTAATTTCCGAACAACAAAAATAATGGCTATTTTTTCTTCACTTTCTAAGTCGTCAGTCCGTCCTCACAAAAATACTTTCTCGCGAGCTTTCCAATTTACCATACACAAAGGCTAATGGACAAGGGAGTGAAACTGTTGACTAAATGGAATAAAAATTCAGTATTTCTTTTATTTCAAAGTACAAGATGTTATTAAAGAACATGTTACACATTACGTCTTCCTATGTGTGTGTACTGTATATTCGAGAACGATAAAAATGCTTCAAGCTTGTTTGAATGAAACACGCAAAACTGAAATTTATGTAGTTTCTTGAGTGTTCATTGATTGCAGGAAAAGCTGCTAAGAATTTTTTTGTCGGATTGCTGTCTTTGATCTTTAATACGATAAGGGACCCACCCCCTACATTTTACTTGTTCATTATTATGCGTAACAAATGAGCTCAGATGGAGCTTGCACCATAGAAAGCGTTTATTACAACTTTCACTCAATGTATGGATCATTATGCAAGTGAAAAATGTAAAATGGTAAAAAATAAGCGTACACACCGCTCCTTAAATATAAGAAAGGGTAACTGCTGAATAAATTTTTTATAAATGTTTATGTATAATGCTTGATAGGACACGAGTTATTGTGTGGTATAAAGAAAATTACTTTGTACAATACAGCAGTGCAAAGAATAAAGCCTGTAATTTACTTTGCCCATCCTTTTTTGGACTGAGAATTACAGTAATTAAAAGTCCGATGATAAAACAAAACAGCACAATGATTTTGGCATGCTTTTTATGTAAAAGTTAAAAAGCAATGTAGAAAGCAGTTGAGTCAATCTCCGTGGAGGATTAGTCGTCCATTTTGTATTTTGTTCTAAAATTTTATACATAAATGCTGTGTTTCTACAAATATTCATAGATTTCTCTTCCCGCCACTTGTTGTTAGCCATAAATGGTGAATTAGTATAATTGAATAAGGTACAAAGCATTCAAAAAAGACTGTAACTGCTATTACTGTTGCATTTTACGAGAGTAGCAGTAATGCAATTAAAATGTTCAATTAGGGCTGCGAGGTAAGAATCAGAGAAAGGTTTCCTCTTTCACATTTTTACTCCACTTACACAATAATTTACGTCACTTGCGGCAGTTGCACACATATTAAAAACACGTCATCATAAAAAGAGCCTGACGTTGGCATATTTACTGCAAGGGAAATGTCGGCTGTGCGTCCCTCTTTTTCTGTATTTTTCTCCGCGTTTTCGCCAAATGGTAAAAAGATAAGCCTGTAGTCATCCACAGTTGTGTGTGTATATATACACAACTAGTGTTGGCGCAGGGGTAAAGAAGTTTTTAGCTTTCGAAGTGAAGAGAAAGTTTAGATGGGAAAACTTACCTCGTACATTTTATGCTTAATATACTAATAAGAGACTTTGCTTTCTCTGAGAACCTTTCTCCTACTTATAAGAATACCTTTCTAGGTATACAGTGTCACTCACGTATAAAAAAAGTACGTACACTACAGCATTCAAGGTGCTGCGGCTCATGAACTTTTTCTCCCCCCTTTTTGTTGTTTTTTCTGGGTATTTTAAGTCTTTTGTAAACGAGAACAAATTTTCTTTTTTTCTTCTGGAATTGGTCATGAATAGGTTGACTGTAAACCCACACTCCATATATATGTACATATGATTTGCCCTGATAAAGTTTTCAAGATATAAAAAAAGTATCTAACTGAAACTTATGTTCAACAATGTATGCAACACCAAACAAAGTTTGTGAGCACAAATAAAATATAAAGAAGTCTTATATATGTAATAACTTAAACTTCCTTCTTTTAAACTAATGTGCTTTTCCAGTTGGATTTGCGATTTAAAATATGAAGCATTTTCCCGTCTGCTCTGTATGTCGTTTGCAGAGCCCGCCTGCCGTCAAACGAATGAAATAGTATTGTCTATACCATAAAATATACATGAATCAAAATAATTGTAAACAGAAGTTTTTCTTGTAATGCTACAGGGATATACATATATTATGTTTCCTTATACTGCAGTAGTCAAAAACAAAAATAATAGCCAATGACATTACAAACAACAAAACAATGTTGCAATTGGAATTGCAGCCCTAAAAAAGCCCATTAAACACAAGTAATTTGAAAAGTAAAACCGCACTTTCCCATTAGCATAAGCATAACGTGTTGTTAAAATTAGTGAATTTCAGTTTTCCTCCAAAACATTCCTGTTTTCCCTGTTTCTGTTCCAATATTGTGGTATGGTATGGATTACAGTAAAAGCTCATTATGGAAAATTTGGTTGAACGATTCAATGAGCAGAAACAATCGTCTATATGTTCTGTGTAATGTATCATATTGTACAGGTTTGTGGTGTGAGCTCATGAGGTATCGTTTTCCACTCTGCTATCCGGCTCATTAACAGTTCTTCCGTGTTATTTCATCCTCGTCTAGAAAGTTTACTACTTGCTAGTTGGAATTAAGCCAATGTTTCTTGTAAAATCATTTAGCTTTTCTAGCAATTCTGAATCTGAGGTAACTTTGTTACGGATGACTTCTGCTGCTCTTCTCATGTTCTCACCAAAAGCCGTGTGGTTGAGTGTCGCTTATATGTAAGTTGCGATAAAGAGACACGATTTATACAATATCGAACATTTGCGGGATCAGCAGGGCTGAAATGTTTTCATATTAAAAATATATATACGTTCGTATGTCTGCTCGCACACACACGTACAAAAGTCTGCTGATGGTGTCTTTTAACACAATTATCATATTGCTCACACCGCTCCTTCCTGATTTATAGGAATTGTGAATCAGGTAATGAAAGTAAAGTGACGACAATGTGTAAAATGTGCAGAAAGCACGGGGCACCATAGGAGGTCAAACACTTATATCGTTTTGTTCCGTTGTAGATGATGAGATGGGGATAATGGGACTCATGTGTTTGCACCGACTGGCTATGACGATGGGTTTCACATACATCGAGGATGTGATGACAAACGAATGAACGCTATGACAAGCATATAGAATTTCTAGAATTGCGTATCACATTTTTGATTTCAACTAAAGTCTCACACGCGTTTGCAGTTTACGTCTCCCAACCGAAAAAAAATGGAATGCATATATTATCGCCACCAGAAAAAGGAAATCCGACAAAATTACATCGTATATGACTCACCTTGGTTTTAACTTTTTCGTAGTTTCGTTCTCATCCAACCGTACTTACACCCATCCTCAAACTTTTATTATTGTGTACAATATGCTTCTCTGCTCACTATGACAAGGAGAACCATATAAGGACAACAGTTGGCATTGCTTTCCGCAATTTAGCAAAAAGAGATATGCATTCATTCAAATAATTCTTTGTGACTACCCCCATTTCATAAAATCCACCTATATCTTATGGGCTCATATGAGCTTCTGGCTTCCACTGTCACTGCTGCTGCTCCTTCCAAACAAACGTTATCGTTGAAAACCTAGACTCCATCTCTTACGCCTTCTTATCGCTTTTACGACAGCGGGTGGTGACGTTACTGCAAGCAAACAGTCAAACTTTTAAATTCTCGTTATTGTACCTGATGCCACTGTAACTTTTGAGTTGGCTGATTTTGATTAGAGCTAGCCACAGTGGATTGGTGTTCCTCTTTCTCAGTTAAGTTGTGTTTCATACACTTCTACTACCAAGAAGAAGATTCCCAAATGCAATGTGCTGTTGTACGTGATGTCAGCAAGTGGGTCCTTGTCAGTTTTTTGTCGGTGTCTGTCAGAGGCTCCGCTACAAATTTTGGGCCCCTGGGAAGTTCAGCTTCGAGGCCCCCCATAAAAAATATAAAGTGTAAAA
>JAQIXW010001123.1:0-21414 GCA_034700685.1 Willowsia buskii
CTTAATATTTTCTCCAATATACCATGGGTGCCCTAGTCATTCAATTCCCTATCCCAAGACTTTTCTGTCAGTGCTAAGGTTGACTTCAAAATTTGATAATTAAAAAAAACCAAACGATCAAGGTTCAACTCACATTTCTTAAGGTTAAATCTGTTGGCGTCTGTTCCAATATCAGTCTGATGTATACTCTACCTTTTACAAACCACATACATAACGACTGACTTATTTTATTCACATAGCGGCATCTAAGATTTTGCATTAGCCATGCCAGAAAAATCGTATTACTCCTGTTTCCGTACAATTATTCACTTTCACCGTTTCGCCAGGACAAAAAATAAGCACAAACAAAAGCCACACCAGGGAACTACATTGGAATGCCAGAATAAGCTTTGATGACGAATCCCAGCGCCACAGCGGCCCCGCAACTGCCTATTGCGAAAGTGAATGAATGCTCTATCTTTCTCCATTAACCTAAACATATAGGCATTTTCTCTTTTCTTCCCAGGTCTTCGATGAAATATAATGGCAGAATTGAGAAAAAAAAATCTCGCTGACAGAAAGGATTTTTCCGAAGCTGACAAACAAAATCCACCCCTAATGTCAAAGACTTGTATGTGGAATACCAGATCAATTTATCCCACAATCCTAGCTATTAAACCTCTCAACAGTATTTGATCCATCAAGTTGACACTTGGTATTTTTTTGCCCTCTCTCCTTACTTCCTTTTCTTATTCGTCTTCTTCGCCGTACTTCACCAGCACTGTGTTCGCAAGCTAGCACACACAATTCACAATTTCGTGTTCCTCCTTTCTCCCACGTTCTACATGAATGTGCCAGATAACTACGGGAAATCGAACAAAAGCTTTGCAGTAAGCCGTGCTAGGGATATATGAACTTGCGTGTGGTACATGTCGTCGACAAGGAGAGACCCAAATCTTTCAATCTCTTTAAAATCTATCTCGTTCTCATTCTTTTTTTCCAACTAGCTGTAAGCCGAGAAAATCACAGGAAACTATAGCTGATCATTTATATACATTCGTATTAATATACTCACTGAAGTTAGTATTGTACGTACTATTTTTGCATAGACAAGTTTAGCTCCATTTTCCTCTTTTACTCAAGAAAAGAGAAAACCGTATACTATTCCATCCAGCTATCAGATCATATAGATATACGTATAATATGATCTTGCTGAAGTATGTGTAGGCCTGAGCTCTTGGATACAGGCATACATTTTCCGGACCTGAAACTGAAAATTGTCCAAGCGCAAGGTATCTACATTTAATAAACACATTCTTCACACATTTGGATTCTGAAATTGTAGTTAAATCATATAAATTATAGTATAAGAACACAAATACAACTTCTTTAAGTAAATTATATGAAAAATGTACCAAATGATAAGGCAAAAATACCGCTATACCATTCATAAAAAGGATAGTCAACAACTCAGGATATTCCTTTCCTCGCATTCAAGCAATTATGTTGGTTACGAGAAAAACGTTTTCGCACATCAAAAAAACACATCCTACATACTGTGCTCACAAATGCGCTTTAGGTTGTTATCTGTTTTGATGAAATCGAAATGTGTCACTAAAATCACTCGAATTAACAAGGAGTCCCTTGCTTACAACATAATTCAACTACAGGTCTACTTTTATTGCTAACGATTAATATTTAAAAGAATGGTCAGTGATTGTACGCTTTTTGCATCAGTTTTAATTTCGTTATTCTCAAATAAAGAATGCAAGTTTGGTTCACTTTATGCATTTTTGCACTATAAGCTGTAATGACCAAATTAAAAGAGTGATTTGTGATAGTCAAGTGAAAGGCAAAACATTGTTACGGTTTACTTTTACCATGCTGAATTGCCGGAGAAGCCCTAATAAAAGGGGTAGTCTTATTTTTGTTATGAGAGCGCAGCGTATAGATACGCTGCTGTTACCACACATTTAAAGCCATTTTTGGCGAAGAAAGCAGCAAAAACAAGCACCCGACCGAAGAAAATTCGCCTTTCTCTTTCTGACCTTCTTTGTTTCTTTTCTGTTTACCTCCACTTATACAAGAGTCATATACACACTTAACTTGTTCTAATACCCAATCTAGCCTCCTTTGACGCTAGTTTTTCTCCTTGCTTGTAATATTTCTCTTGTTCTAGTCGGTGAAAGGAAGAAGAAAAAAAGTATGAAAGCAAAAACAACTAAAAAGAAATCTGGGCCACTCAAACTTTCATGGCGTTTTCCCTCTCTTATTTTCTCATAGTATTTTTTTCTTTGTTCTTATCAAAATATGTGTACAATAAAATGAAACCTCTGGTAGACACAGTCATTGGTGTGTGAATATGTGTAGTGGTGGCAGTTAAAGAGGTTAGAGCTTTGTTTCTAAAAAAAGCAAAGAAAGGTCTTTACTCGGGCATCATTATAAAAGCCCTAGTTTTTAGTTTTGCTTCTGACTCTACTATGTGGCACAACCACATAAGTCCACAGTTGATTTTTCTTTGTTTTGAAAGTTTCCACCCGTGATGTAGAAGGAAAAAATACAAAAGGAGATGAGATGATACTACAAAAGCCAATAATAAGCTAGACCAAGGTAATGGACCGTCGAAAATATGGTGGGAGATATGAGTCTTATATAATGTGTGATTATGTGAGTGAGTTGGAATCGCACTGTAAGAAATATTGCGTGTTATACATTATAAATATAAAAGCAAGAAAATCATAACTGTTACGGTGCTTAGTGGCTCAGTTGCAATTTTCTTTTGGAGTATCGAAACGAATGCGGTAGTCAACAAGCAACATAATAACAGTTGAGCCCCCATTTTCTGATTGTTCTTTCTTTTAAAAAGTTTTCTCTTCTTTGTCTACAATTCTATGATGATGTCTTTAATATGAACTAACTGTAACATTTTCTGAAAGTGGCTACAATCCGAGTCAAGCCAGAAGCAAAAAATGAGGTGTTCTAAGAGTTTGATATCAAAAGCTAGAAAATAGGCTATTATCTTACACAGTATTAACATTAACTTGCAATGCATGCAATGTGTAATAGCACAAAAAATAGGAGGAAGGCAATATTCAGTCAGTCATGCATATTATGAGGGCTCTCAAGTAAAAGCGAAAAGCATACGTATAAATACACACTTAAGTACCTACACAGATTTATAGACGGTACTTTCTCCTGTGTATTGTATATATGCTTGAATAGTGAATAAAACATAATAAAATGCTTATATAGAAAAGAGGAAGGAACAACTATGAAAACACCGTTTCTCTTTTGGCTCACTTGATATTATATATTATATGTTTTGTAGGACAAAGCTTCTCACGACCATAATTCATCGTAAAAGAGGTGTCACATAAAAAAGGGGCTTGTTTATGGCTGATTGAACTCTCCTTCTTTCCTTTTGTCTTTTTTCGTTTTCATTTACTGCCGCTACATTCTCTACTTTACAACTTACACAAGTACACTACTACTCAAGGTGTTTTTTGCAGCCCGCTCCCACTCTCTTTTAATAAATGGCTCTCGGCTAAATTATCTTGCTAAGTTGTTAGCCTGCCCACAAAAAAGGACATTAGCGACTAATAAAGAAATAAAAGACACTCAATGAGTGGGTGGTTGTGTTTGTAAAAGGTGTTAAAAAATGTGAGAGGTTGGGAAGTGCAAGTACACAATAGTCAGAGAGAAGAGAAAGAACAGTGTACTTAACACTACTTAACTAATATAATGAATGACGGGAGAAAATGGGACAAATACAATATAGTATCAGTACCAGCTCGCTTTTCCCGTAATATAGAAACCGTTTTGTAATGTCGTGAAGTAAAAGCTTGGTGTGATGATCGCATTTTAATTACTGTAATGCATTTGGATTTGCTCAGAGAAAAGTTTGGAGTCTGACTAAATGCTAGTATGTATATGTATTCCTTGCAAACAAGGTAATCTTGTTGATCTCATCTGGCAGTAACACAACCCAGTATGGTTTTGTAATGCTATTATCGGCAAAATGATATTGTGTTTTCTGGAAGTGAAAACTTTGATTTCTTTCCGGTGTTGTAAGGAGAGGCTTTAAAGCTACCGGAAAATGTGAAATTGGCAGTTATCCAATATATGTGTCTAGTGCTTGTAAGAGAAAGGATTTTCTCTGGCAATTGAGCTTTATTATGTAAATTGCAACAATTTTGTTTGATTGTAACTGCATAAAACCATCATATAATCTTCACAGGACGGCTTAACGTTTAAACACTTATTGGATGTTAAGATTAACTTGATAGTCGTGTTGCCACTCTGTTAACTTTTGAGAGTAATTCGACATCTCTAGTAGATGATGATAATTGTGTCTATTATACCCCACTGTATTGCTTATGTACTTTAAAGCTAAACGCTTGGGAATTAACTGAAAAACTTGTCGTTTTTTCTACTTCAGTTTAAACTTGACTCTTACATAATATACAGAAATACGAGGATAAAAAGTTCATAACTCCGCCAACAACCTTCTAACTTCAAGGCATGCTCTCTAATAACAAGAAAGCGAAATGTTTACAATTATTAAATCATTAAAATGTTATCAAAACAGTAAAATTTATGAAACAAGCAGGAGAAGCAAAAGTATGAACAATGGCCACACAATGATGGTAGTAGATTTTTGGCTCAATAACTTGTAACGTGCACATCATTTTGTTACTCTCACACCCACACACACTCATTTCACCTCTAATGTTTTCTTTCCTTGTATCCTTTGTTTTCTTGAGGGCCAGTTCTAAAATTCAAATGTACATAGTCGCAAGTTATAAGGATTTTTCTCTCGTCGCAATCCAGATCTATACAATACACACACACGCATTATTTTATATACCACAACCACTTCTACAATTATTATAAGTACATTTCGGGAAAAATAGGTTCTAGTAAAACCATCATATAAATTTTTTAACACTTCCATAATGTTCACAAAGACTATTTCGTGGTAGTGGTAGTACAAACAGCCGAGAAATAGCATGAGAGCGAATCGTGAAATTGTGCTTAAGACACCAAGCCAAACTTACAACATACTTCAGTGTGTCCTTGTGCCTCCCGTATAAAATCTGAGAGGAATGTCGCTCATTTCCCTCATAATAGGAGCATGAGTAAAGAGAAAAGGAGTCATATTCAGGCAAACATATTGTGGCAGAAAGAAAGAGATTGGTAAAATGCTTGGAACAGATGAAACGCCAAACATGAAGCTCTGAGACTAACCTAAAGAAAGCGAGAGTGTGAAGGGTAGAGAATGTTAAGAGCATCTTGCTAGGCTTTTTTTCACGTCCCCATATTTATAGGTATGTAGGTTCCTTGAGTTTTGCCGTTTTTACTGCAATATTGGTAGAGTAACATTGGTATTACATGCATCACCTCAAGAATGCTTAGCCGGATGAATCCAACTTTTTCTCCCGTATATACTTAATGGATTTTCATACTTATATGATTTCGTTGATTTCATCATCCTATACGGTCAATACCGCCCTGGTCAAATTTATGCTGCTTGACTTTATACAAAATAGTTTTTTGACTTGTCGTACACATTATGGTCCCTTAGAAATGAAGGGACATCCACTGGCGTTGTCAATATGCCAGTACAAAGTTCGTATTATCATACAGCACACAAGGCACGAAAGTGCATACAGCACACCAAGGCAAGCATGAATTGGTTCTTAAGCTTATATGCATTCCGTGTATACTTTACTTTCTCTGGACGTCGAATATTTTAGGCACGATGAGTTCATGGGAAAAGTTTTCCTTGCTTGAGAGAAGAAGAAGAATGCCGTGCCACAATGCCATACATACCATCATGCACCAAAGTCTACTATTATTCCTACAACGACGATTACATGCCACGTTGTCCCTTTACAGTTAGTTGGTGTGTGGATTTAGCTGAGGATTTGAGCAAAAGCGAAAGGAAAATGACTCTGCAAGACACTACTCCATTTCACTCACACTATTCGCTTTGCTTTCTAAAGGTAATAATAACGCGCCTGTGTGACTTGTGCCTATCTACCTGAGTTAAATAGTGAGAGGATACCATGTGTGCTAAAGAAAAGAGTATATCAAAAAGTATGATAAAAAGTACCAGTAAACATTGATAACGTAATGAACGTAAAGCATATAAATATATTATGTATTTATAGAAAATGGATGTAATATCAAACCTTTTCCAAAAATACCCTGAGGTTTTTTATGCCATTCTAGGAAAAAAGGAACGATAGTAAAAAAAAGTTGTGGGGACATACATACAATAAAAGGAAGAAAGCATATGAAATATATTACCTATATATAGAGGACGTACAAGAAACAATATGTATGTGAGTATAGATGATACATTTTTTTATTATTCTTTGTCCTGTTACCCACCAACTTATTCTCGCTTGAAACTTATCCTTAAAAGTTTTCAGCTTTTTGTCCCAGCTAATGCAACTTTGCAATGCACTACACAGTGTAGAAAGAACAAAATAAAGGTTTTTAGAACTGTTAGCGGTACTGGGAGCATTAGTGGCGGCGATTTGGTAGTTTTTAGAAAGAAAAAGAAGTAGTGCGAGAATAATGTAGTTTTTAGGTAAGTAACTTTGGAACAGCCATTTAGTTAGGTTAAAGCAAACCGAAAACTAATGCGGAATGGGGTATTTTATACACTTTCCCTTTCATTCTAGCTTTATGTTTTTTTTTTCTTCTGTGAGCTAGCGATAGAAAAAGCGAAGGCGGGAGAGGCTAACCTTGTAACAATGTTATTTTTTGTAATGCGTCTTTTTTACCTTGTCGAAAGGCTTGGTTTGAGAAAATGAGTGAGTTTTTAGGTGAACAACAGAGTAATACAGCATCGGCTAGCAGCGGACATTTTTCTCACGTTCAACGTACAAAACGTTGTGAAGGTAGTCTCCGGCAAGCAAGCCAAAAGATACATGACTTTTTCCATCTAGTTGCCATTAACTTGGGTGGTAACGACTCTACAAATTACCTCTTGATTCAGCTCGTGGCAGCTTGCCACTGATCACCGGCTACACATATCTACTAGATAGACCTATACAACAAAATGCATATATGCTTCTTAGTGGATTTGAGATTTGGTGTGTAACTTTGTACATACAAAGTCATATAAGATTTTATCAGGAAAAGTGTGTGGTCGTGTTGGTGGTGGTTTCGGTGACAGTATATGGCGGTTGGTTGGTCGTAGTAGTGCTGTATGGAGATAGCAAAGCTAGTTTCCTATACTGCTTCCGGATGAATCTATGGAGTGATGTGATCAAATGGATATCAGCAGCGCATTTACTGTGAAATGTGTGGCATTGATAACACTAAATGTTCGATTGTGTTAAGGATACCTATACTTTACTTTAAGGAAATGCTACTAGCAGTAGTACTTAAACCTGAACGTATCTAGACATCAGAATCACAAAGTTGCACTATGTTATTTTAAACCGTATGCATAGAGAATACAAAATAAAAACATCGGTAGCAATAACTTGCGTATTATCGCGATTATCAAACTACCAGCGCGAATAATGCGACCTTCTGCCAGGAAGCAGGAAATGCAGATTACATCACGCAGTATATATATATATATGACTAGCATAAGATGCTTACTTCAAGTCCTTATGGAGTTTCTATGAAACATCGTTCTGGAATCAAGTATTATGCTTCCCGCTTCCCTTCTTATTTCTAGGAAAGTATATAAGCTGGCATCTTCAAGTTACTTTGGTTTGCATAACTATTTGATTTTCATCGCAAAGGACGACGCTATGGACAATTTCAAAATTTATAAAAAGAATTAGAAGAATTAGATTTCGAAGGAAGTGTGGAAATGTACTTGAAGTAAATAAAAAGTCTAGCTCTCCGCCAAGAAGTAATTATTACGTTTACATTAACAAGTTAAGGAGAAATGTTCACCTGACCCAATTACTTTTTGAGTGCCCTCTATGTGAACGTCATTCCATATTTATAATACGTGTGAAGAAGGAAGGCATGGCATAAGTAGTGGTAATGGTAGCACTTTCAGTAAAATTAATTAATTCTCAAATGGATTCCATTTCCTTGTACTTGGCTGTTAGAGTTTCGAATCAAGTTTGGTTGTAGTTTCTGAATTTGCGCTCAGGCTACCTGAAATGCTCATGTGAAGAGATGAATGCTCATAAGAAAAACGACAAAAGTTATGTGTACGCTCTTAACAGAATCGTGTATCGTATATGAACACAGAATAAACCTGGAGCTGAGGCAGAGAGGTAATTCAGGAGACTTTAGCCCATTCAAGTTGTTGCTCATTTATTTTGAAAACAAGACCGTTCTTCTGGTCCTTCCATCGACGAAAAGCACTCAATTCTTATACTCCAATTTTCCTACGTAGTAGCCAGGATCGGATACACTTTCGTGAGAAGGCAACGGTGAACGGTTTCATGAAAAGTTGCTGTTGTTCTTTTTAAAACCGTATTATAAAATTCAGTACATTGCCCAGCCATATCCTTGGGTATACTCTGTTGAAAGTTGTGTCATCTCCTCTTCAGGAAAAAGCAATAATGGGGCGATTCCATACACTCAAGATGAGCTCTTAGCTTTCATATTATCGAGTAAATTGCAGAAAGGCTTTAATTAATTGGAGAAATATTTTACAAGAGAAGTACTTGCCTTTTCCTCCAAAACTACTGCTACACCTTAGAAGGACTTGCTGCTGTAGTAGCTGTGTCCATATTAAGTCTGCTCAACAGTTACGTTTTACTGCACCATCACACCCAGGACACCTAAAGGACTCAAGGACTTTTCATTCACGTACGCAAGTTTTTGCAATACGTGCAGACTTGTTTAATAGCATCTCTGTACCAAATAAGCTGCTTTGTTAGTCTTCCAAACACCTCTAGTCAACAGCTACAATACTACAACGAAAAGACATCGTTATCACATATGTATCCAGAAAAGGTAAATGGAAAATGTATCAAACTGGGAAAAGTATTAAGCGAGCGACGACACGGCGCATTTTTGTGTTTTCATTACGTAGCCTTCCTGTAAGTTGAGAAAGTCACTGAAATACCGGCTGTAGGAGTGCTTGTAAAGTTCCATGTTCTCAAAATGGCAAGAACAAATGACACGTGTAGTTTCGCCTTTAGGTTCCCAAATACATGTTATTTACGTATGTACCTATCTATCGGGAGGAATGCTTATATTCAAAATATTCAAATCCTTGCAATAGGAATACTCATAATATACTTGCTTTACTTGCACCCATGTAATGAAAGTAGTACAAGTAGCTCCCTACGTACTGCTGTGGTGACTGTGTCGAAACTATTTCAATGTTATCAATATATAAGAAAGGAAATTTACAGTTTCATTTCAGAGTTAAGAAGTCATCTTCGTTGTTTCCTACACTCGAGCACATATTTTCGCATTTGGTAGCGTTGGCCTACTGCTTGAAATGCGAAAGAAAAATCGTCATTTTGAATACAGCCGAAAGTGTAGAATTTTGCACATACAATATGGAACAGTGCTTAAGACCAGTGTAAGACCAGTTTGTCGTAACAAGTAAACTAGCTGTTATATATACTTCTACTGGTTATTAAATGTACATGGACATTTATTAGAAGCAATATACAGCAATAGTGTAAATTCTTTTAAGTAAACTTCATTTCGTTTGGAATTGGCAGAGGGGGATCTCGAAATTGAAGGAGTGTCTGGCTCTCTTGTAGTTATCTTCGTGTTCGTGAAAAATATATAGGCTCGCATTAACTCACCCACTCAAGTCCTTCACGAAAAAGAGGTACCTATACTCATGAACAGCTTGAAAGAATCCGAGGAAGCAAGAATGCGGAGGACAAACAGAATAAACTTGCTGGAACGAAATGAAAAGTGTATTTTAGGAATATATATATAGGAGGAAAGCCCCTTTCTCACAAATGACATCGTTTCGTGTATGATGATGGCTCTGTTTATATGAAGAAACGAGATGACTTCGCAAACCCTTCCGTTTTGTCGTATCAAAAAGCTCACACTCACACTATGCCATACCATTCCATGCGTATTTATTTTGCTTCGATTTAACTGAGCTCGTAAGAAGGGTTTTATACATTTGAAAATAATAGCTCTCATCTCTCGGCAAGACGCTGAATTTTTTACGTTTTTGTGTATATGATGTACTCATTATTTGTATGAACCAAGGAATTCCTTTCACTAAGCCTTTCCATAATAATTTGTAGATGAATCATACTTATCACCATTGTCAGCCTTCTAAAGCTGAATTCGTCTATGTGGTCTGTATTTTTACTCTAGTACACACTTGTAATTTATGTACCACATAATATGTAGGTATTCTGGATTTGAACTGAAAAGCTGGTAGGCTGTGTATCAGCATTAAAGTTAGATCAAACGGTACAGCTCTTGCTTACACAATATTCGTTGCCTTTAAGAGGTTGTTTTTAAACAAGTACAATGCTTTGAAAATATATAGTGCATGGTCCCTCCTTACTAACGGTTAGCTATCACTTTGGAACACTACGTGTATATGTACATATCACCATTACTTCGATCATTTTGATGAGTTCTTTTCCCTTTTCAGTTTCCTTATAACAAAACCTCCTTCATTACTATTGCAAGAGCAAACTTGCTTCGTGTTCTGTATTCAGACGGAAGAATAAAAGAGCTATAACACTAACACACCCTCCTATAACGACTAATACCTACGTACACGGTGTGTTTTTAAAGAAGCCATGTGTATTATCTTTGGTTTATATTCCTAACAATTGAGCGAACCCCTAACTTTTTACAAATTTTAACCCTAAAATGTTATGCTGACGTGGAATACAGCGGATGAGAATGGTAAAGTCTCTCATTTTTGTGTATCTGCAAGTATATTGTCGTTTATGTTTTCATACTAGTGAATTCAATTTGGTTAGTTTGGGATTGCATACGAAAAACCTTATCTTCAGGAAATAACGACTTTAGGATAACTACGTGTGCAAGAGCAAAGACAACCATAAGAGTTTTTTGTTTGGTTAAATATTATTGAATAGACTTTGTTCCCTCTTATTACACAAGGAAGTTTTCGCATCGATTTTCTTTCTCAGATTGGTCAACTTAACGATTTGCCGTAAAATAATTAACCTACTTCCGCCTCTTGTGCAGTTTCTTCATTTCCTACAGTTTCCTAATGCTAATAAATATCGAACATTTATAGAAAATAAGGATGACTGAAATGAATTCGCATTAATAGAATCATAGGGGTTGTTTAGCTTTCCCTTCTAACAGAAAAAGTTAGGTATACGGGCTTTATTTACTTTGCTGTGGAAATTTATTATATCCTATAACATGAAAGTAGTAGAAATAGTAAGGCAGTATTGTCATCATCATCATGACCATCATGAACATAATCCTTCCTGCCTTGATGCGCGAGGAGAAGGTTGTGAGATGTGATCACGCTCAACTGACTGAATGTATATTACGGATTTAAGTTTGGTGCATTAAACCCATTGTTTTTACTTGTCATGTGATGGGCATTCTAAAAGCTGCTTAAAGTGTACACACTTTATTCCTAGCGCTATTCACTACATAGATACATTCATTTTTCTCTTTGTGTATGTAACTTATTATTGTATACTTTGTATTTTAAGCAGGCGATTGTGAACAAAACGGACATATTCTCTTCGCTTCGGTTCTTTCTAAATGCGCTCCCCAAACAAACGTCGTAGATTTCTCTCTTTTCTCGTCTGTTTTCATGGCACAATTTATGCTGTCAGAATAAAGGGACTGCTATGGTGGAGTGCAAAATCATTACCTATATTGCTTTCCTGCTTTCCACGATTACAACACCAACCAACGAGCACTTTCTCCTAAAAAAGATACAGCGCACACATTCCGTCGAAATAATAACAATAATGCTCCACTTGAGCTTTTTAGCTTTAACACGGATAAGCTGAAGTATACGTTTTGTTGTTACTACTGCTCCACTGCCATATATATGTATGAGTGGGACTTTGACCAAACCAGAAAGGCTTTGTTATTGCTGAGATGAAAACTGTTAGCAAAGTCAATGCAGATGAGTATTAGAGCGAAAAAAGTGAGAATACCCGGTAGATGTAGAACGGGAGTAGGTAGGTGGTGGTGCAAGCAAAAGGAAAGATAATTTTAATATTGCACATATTATTATTATTATTATTATGCCTTTAAAGAAATTTCTTCGTTACATGCTACTACGTAGGTGGTGTAATACAAGGTTAGACTACATTATAACGATGAATGCACACCATCTTTCTGATATTATCCTTCCTCTCATTGCCTCATTTCATCCTAAAGTAGCAGCATCAGGGATATAGAAGATCAGCAATTTTAGTCGTAATAATGATGCATCTAGGATGATGTTTTTACACAGGAAACAAGCAAAACATCTACACAGCCTCTTATGCTTCTCAAAATAACATTATCATAAGCATCTTTATTCCACTAATAGAATCATCGCACAGGTTTAAATACACCAATACTACAACATAACATCATTTTCTTACCCGATCCGAATCTAGAATCAAGCATAGCATATTAGGAAGAAAGATGGAGAGAAAGATGTAGAGTGAATCCAATGGAGCAACATCACATCAGCACCAGGATTACATATTATAATACATTACTGTGTATAATCTTCAATAACAAAAAGCCAACCTACATGCAGGCATCCAAGTATTCCAGAAAGAGAGAATGTATGCTCGTTTTAAGTTTCATTTAACGATTTTCTGCAGCTGTGCACCTCTCCTGTTTTCTCCGCTGATGCTTTCTCCACAACTTGATGTGACTTGACTTGTGTGTTAGCCATTTAGTGAGCTTCTTTCCATGACGCTATAGTAAATTGAGATTTTGCCGTATATTCACGGATATTGCGGCATGTAGGTATACATAGTGTATGTGTATACATATTCCGCTAAATGAAATGCATGCATCCGTGTAGTTAGTCAGTTTGTGTGGTCTTTCTGAAAATGGTATATAGGTTTGTCTTATTGAAAATAGAAAAAAATAGTAGTGAGTAGTGGTGCACGGCACGGCATGAAAATAGGTATATAGTAAATCTATTATGTAACGTACGTTTTCAGTAAGCAGCTTCATCTCACGCATGCATGTTCCTTTATGGAAAGAAAATGAAGATGAATACCGGTACTAGAAGCAATAATGCTGCTACTGGCTTCATTGCAAAACTTCCTGAAACAAAAGTAGTATGTATTACATGTATGTAAGTCATTGTAACATTTTCCTTTTTGTCTGTTTCATTCTGGTATGGTAATAATAAAAGAGGATTTTGCTCGATATTCACATCACAAAGAGTACTTCTGGGCTACGTGTATAGTCATACAAGTGATGCCCTTTAAATACATAAGAAATGGATATCATGGAGGAAAAGTGAGTCAGTGGGCTTATTGTCTGTTTCAGTTTACTGGAAAATGAAACAATTTAGCAGCCTACAGACATGCTCAAAACATAAGAGAAATGTTGTCTGTCATATTGTATCTGTAGAGATGTTGCTTTCTAGCGAAATTATCCGTAAGCTATGCGTTGTGCAGATATTTGGATTTGATGAGACAAAAGAAAAATAATAATCATAATGGTAACTGGAAGAAAGGATGCACATGTTCCCATTTTACAGTGGCTGTAAAATAAAACAGTCGAAAAGCTAGAATACTTCTCTTTGTACAGTCGTATATTGTCTACAAGGAGAAAATCGGTAAAGTTTAATGATAAATCATTGTGATGGAAGATAAGTGCTCAGGTTTGCATCATCTATGTAAGTATTAAAAATTAAGGAAATGAATAAGCACAAAAACAAGGAGAAATAGAAATTACTATTTGGATGGGGCGCAGAAATGTAAATTACCGTGATGGAAGAAGTTCCACCGTGGAACACAAAGTATAGATACATCTTATAACATAACTCACTCTATTTAGAAGTAACTAGATATTACCTATAGACCAAATATTCTGAGCTAATGGCCGGACGGAATCTGTGTGAGTGTTGAAAGTCCGCTTTTAAAACATTTTTATGGACACACCAGAAAGAAAATTTATTGGATATTTTTTTATACCCTGTTCCGTTTTTCACCGCACCGAAAAAGTCGTTTGCATTAATTCTTCAACCGAAAAAGAATTTGGAGCATTTAGTAAAACAGTGCATTTCGGATTTGTAAAAGTGGCCATGTAACCCTAATAGGTAATGCATTAATTTTGAATCGTTTTTTCATATTATGACTATGCTTACTGTTCATATGAAGGAATACATTTTATAATGTGTGTGCACCATGCACATACCATTTTACTGTAGCTGAATCCAAAAATGTGTATGAAAGCTCACATTGGCCGTTTTGTCCCGTTGCCGTTTGCGTTACTGCAGAGCATAAATGAATTGGGTTGCGTGCATTAAATCACCTTCTATATCTGAATCCACATCAAAACTGACACTTTGTAGACTTCCAAACCTTTTATTTATGAGAATGAACTTTAGACCTTCTCCTGGATTTTTCTAATTTCCTTTTGCTCCCTTAATGAAACGGCGGTACTTTGCATTCGTTTCGATAGACCGCTATGCATGTACTTTCCTATAGAATGACTAATATCGATTTCAATGTTTCATGAAGCATAATAGCAGTAATTAATACTGGCCATTATTTATGATAATTGCAGAGTTGTCAATCCTCGTGGAAGGAGTAGTCGGGAAGCGAGTAGAGATGCCTTGCGACATCACGCCCAGTCGCCGGGATGACACCGTCTACATGGTTCTATGGTTCCGAGGGGAAGAGAGCATCCCAATCTACAGGTAATAAATCTCATTAGCTAGTCGTAATGAAATTACCTTTTATTTCTACAACTCCTCTGCTCTGCTTAAATAAGAAGTGAGGCTACAGCAGCTAGCACCATTGTATTGCGTGTGTTTGGGGCCACCAAGCATGTGGAAGAGAAACGGGAAAGCAAAAAGAAAGCCAGGAAAATCCAATGAAACGGATTGTAGCATAAGTGGAGAGCCAGGGAAAAGAACAACTATCATTAACTATCTTAACTGTAGTGTTGATGACTCAAGAAGATACACGGAAACTAAAAATGAATGTAACTGTGTCTGCTTACTTTCTATCTTTGTACTTGTACTACTACACGTAGGAGTCTTCTACTACGTAGAACTACTGCTGTTTTATGATTTTCTTCTCTTGAATACTTCTTATGAAACCCAATATATGATACGTACATTTATATGAACGACAATATCATATCCCCAACGGGCTCCCTCACTTAATTCTCTTCCAATCTTGCCCCGTCCTCCTTCCTTCCCTTTCCTCAGTTCTCTTCCAAGTTTTCTAACTAACCAGCAGTCTTATAGCAGAGTTTTGTCCCCGCTGATGTCGTCAAGTATTAAAAGCAAAATGTGGTGAGTGCTAAAACGAGCAGTTTTAAAGGAAAAAGAGGAAGTGTAAGTAGGAAGTTCAAATCTTTTTACCTTATTAACAACTGTATACGTAATACGTGCTCAAGCGAAATGTGTTATAGTAGACGTGTGTATCTCGTCTTATAGTTTTGCTGATCGTGATAAAAATGAGTGCTTCTGATGATGAGGACGATATTAGAAAAAAGTATAAAAGAGAGCTGGCGAGATGCAACGTGAAATAAAATTAAAGCCCTAAATTAAGAGAATGAGTGAATCAAAGTGTCGAATTTGGAAAATGGAAAGGATGGGAATGGAGTTTTCTCAAATAGGTAAAATGCTAAAAGGATGAGAAGATGAAAAGAGGAAGCGAGCAAATATCAAAACTACGCTAGGTTACCGGTTAAAATAAGGTTACTGTTACTTTTCCCATTTCTGCTCTTTCATCTCTCAGTGAATTCACTCCCATCAAACCAAACCAATTAAAACTTTTATATGGTTCAAAATGTAAAGATATATCAAGTACTCAAAACGTGATGGAAGTAATGCATAAAATACTCTAAAATGCAAAATTTTAATCATGTATTTCTAGAAATGCATAAATTTGAGCACAAAGCACAAACATTTGGATATGCTGCCCAAATACGATATATGCTAATGCAAGTTATGTATACGTTTATTTTTAGACTTTTCACATACATACATAGGGACCTATGTAGAATTGAAGAAATGAACAAGCATTACTGCTATAATACAAAGTAATGAGGTTAATACAACTTTTTCAGACTTGATAATGTTTCTGATTTTAAAAGTTTGCATGTAAGATGCTACTTTAAAAATATGCTTCCAAATGGGTCCTTCAAGAGCCCCTAACTGAATCGACTATCTTAAAAAATCGACGCTCGAAATTTAACGAAAAACATAAACAATCTTTACTAATAGTTGAAGAAACTCATCTTCATTTATTAGAGAAGTTTTTCCACTTTTTTCAGTTTACTTAAACGATTGCACGCACAAAAGCCAAAATATAGGTGCAAAGGTCAGTAAACTGTAAACATGGACATCTTTTAAAGATTTGGTAGATTCTAACCATTTGTTTTATTATACTATACTACCAGGTGTCTGAATCGTCTTGGTCCTGGATCTTTAAATGTTTAAAGCCCTTCACTCTACTTTTTACTTTTTCCGTTTTGCTTGCACCGATGTTTTCACATCCTAAATTTCATTTAAGTAGAAGCTTTTTCGTTGATTAACCCAATTCTACTCGCTGTTATTATTAGAATCTCCGAAACCAATACAAGTAAAGTACAAGTAAAAGTAAAAGTGCAAAAGCACATAATTTGAGATATGCTTCTTCATAACAACTTACATTACGCCTTACTCAGATTACATCAACTTAAATGTTTTGTACATAGATATCTACATGTACACGGATGTGCATTTTTCACAGTTATCGCCGCTATGTAACATGTCACATTGCCTTTTCTCTATTTTCTCATCAAGACTTTGGCAGGTAGCCTTTTGATAACTGTTGTGCAACGAAGATGGTTTTTGTTTAAATGGGCAGACCGTAGGTGGATCCTCACGACACTTTCTCATCCTGTTGTTGCTCTCAACGGAGAAATCCAACATGACACCTTACGTTTTCACACACCTTTCCATATACATCCCTTCTTTCAATGTAGGTAGGCATATAAGCAATACCAATATATATTTTTGCATTTAAAAAATACTCACGCTAACTTTGCTTTCAGTTCAGTAGTCCCTATTTTTTATACTCCTCAATACATAATGCATTTGACTCCTTTCCAGCTTTTCCATTCAAACCAGAAGATAAACTCAAGGACACCAGCTGGTTCAGCTCAAATTTCCTCCGTCTTTATGTTTTGTACTTTTATCATATGGACAACAATACAAGACTGGCTTTAAGCAGAGAAGCCCGAGAAAGATACGTCAGAGTGGAAAAGGCCTTTTGTCGAAGTGGTATCAAGACAAGGAGGAGTTGTAGGTTGTAGGTAGTTTGAACTTTTACAAAAGCATATGGAAATACGCACGTGTACAGAGAAGCAAATGAATAAAAAGGGAGGATGGAAGGAAAAAAGGATGATGATTCCATACGACAAAATTGTAAAGTAAGGAAGGAAGCAAGAAGGAAAAGGTGTTAACTGCATTCATGATGGTGATGATATTAGATCCTTCGTTTCGCTTTTATTCTCTTTAAACCTGCCTATGGTGCATCATATATCACGATATATTGCTGCAAAATGAAATAAAATACAAAGCAGTGTTCATTGTGTGTATTGATATAATCTTCTTTTCCACCGTATGGCTTCTTTTTGAAAAGCGCAACTTGGAATATAATGCATGTATCAAAACGCGTATAAGAGATGCTGGAGCTTTCAAAGTAAAAGTAATGCGATGTGTTACATGACGAAAGTCTGATGGAGTGTGAGAGACTAGCTGTCGTCCTGCTCTCTGTAAGTAATGCTAGTGCTGCTGGAGTATGTGTGGTAATGTCCCACATTACATGCTTGTGAGCATATGTCTGTTGTGTCTAAAGGAGGATCTTGTATGCTGATCCATTTTTACTAGGGCAAACTATTTCGCACATCATAGTCAAACTTGTACACACACATAATCATGCTATTACGTGTATACATTACTCTCTGATATACTACAACAGGCTAAACACGAAAGAGAAAGGAGCAGTACAAGCAGTAGATCATTTGGGATTGATGTTGTCTCCTCTTTTCTAAGCTATACATCAGGTCGGTTCATCCTTATAGCTTTACTCTTTCTTTGGAACACGAAGAGGCTGAAAAAGCGAGAAAAGTTGGTTGGCTCCTTTTGCTTTCGGTCCAAGTTTATAGTTTGGTAGTGTGGCACCATGAAACAGAACAACCATGCGAGTAATGGTGAGCATCACTACTACTGTAAATCCTTTTTGTTCAAAAAGAAAGAGTACCAGAATGAGAGTACAACAACGTGGAGAATGAGAATAAGGACAGATATGGCCTGCGGTATAAATGCAGAGAAGGAGGCAGAGAGAGAGAGAAAGACGCTCTGGATAGCATATTTAGAGATGAAGTTACTTTACTAGCATTTATTCACGGCATTTTTTTCTTTTTCTTCCAGTCTTTAGCACGTTTTATGCAGAGTAGTTTTAAACTTGAAAATGGTGCAGAATGTTACACTGGGACTATAACAGGCTTTTTAGTATATATTTATTATATCGTAGGTATATAAGGGGCCAGGCGGTTTCTGCCACAAGAGTAGATGGATGGATTGTTTCGCGACGTAGTCTAGTTGCTTTCTGCGCTTTGTACATAGATATTTAAAGTGCACGGAAGGGATTGTCAGGCACGAAGTTATTCTACTTCTCACTTCTCCTTGAAATGCAGCATCAAAATTCCTGCACGAATGTTATTACACAGAGTGAAACTCCTACTGCTTATCACTGGTGTGTGTGTCTTGCACAATGAAAGTGATATTTTCACTTTGGCAAGGCGAGTTTCAAAACTACAACATACATACATACCTTTTGAATCCTTTCTTATTTCTATTGCTCTTCTTTCCTTAAAACTAGGAACCTCATTCTTCTTTCATTTTGTTTCGTAGGTAGTTTTTCTTTCTTGAGGCTGTTTACTAGAAACAGGAGTAACATTAGCACCAGTCGTAGCTAGAGCCCAGTAGAAGAGAAATTTAGAAGAACAAATTATTACAGTTTTCAGTTTTGTTAATATACATAATAGGGTTTTTACACAAATATGATGATGATGTATGATACCTATAAAAGACCTTTTCTTTTGAATTTCTAACCATTCCTTCCCAAACTTTCTTATGGTTATTAGTAGTGCTCTGGCTACGTCACTATTGCTAATCACGTCCTTACGCTCATAATAACAGGAAAAACTGGTGGAAAGAAGTAAAACGAGAATAGCAGAGAAAATAGCAGCGGTAATACTCCCTGTTGAAGAGCTTTGAATTGAAAATTTTGAAGATAATTTTGTGCAAAGTAGACAAGTTATTAATATATACTCTCCACCAAAACTTTTATAGTAGTCGCTCAGTTTTCTATCCATCCTTCTCTTCCTCTCTCTTTTGCAAATACGCAGATTGTCCCGTTCTTCTATGAACTGTTAATTTTTGAATTGTATGCAATATGGTCTCACTTTTGCATACATTTCAGAATTATTATCATACGGCTGTGTCAGTATAATATATTGTAGTAGTAAAGTAAGTGAGAGCAACAAAAGTTTATTTTAGCGATGAGAAGTTGAGTTTAGTGTATTATTATTTCTTCTACTTGACAAACTAGGTCATTTTCTGGAAAAAGAAAATATAGCTTTTTGCCACTCCAAAAACTAATCTACATCCCTAAAGCAGTATATACACTTTGTTGTCGTCGTCCTTTAAAGGAGGCGAATGTACGAAGGAGAATAGACGTTAAATTTCTGGACAACAACATAACACGACTTTTGCCCTCTCCCTTTCTCCAGTCCCTATTTTGCACGATAATACAAAATGCACTTTGAGAAGATGAGATATGGAATTTTAGGTCACATCGTTTCAACCTTAACGTCACGAATATAATCCCACGTCCATATTATATCAACCTACAAAAAATAAGCTTTTTTTGTCTACCTTCTCTCGTCCTCCACGTCCTCGTTGCGGCCGTCGTAATATTATATTAGATAATAAAATATGTACAAGGAAGAGTACACCTTCTTTTGATATTATGGATGTGGCAGTGGAGCTGCTAGTGTTGTGTACACTATGGGAAAAGTGGACATGGTTCAAGTGCTCTCGCCTTGTATTTGCTACGCATGAAAGCACATCATCCCTTTTTCTTCCTATTTTGTATGGTAGTGTGGCTTTTACTTTTTTGCATCACTTCCCATCTCCTCCTCCTTTCTCCGTCGCTGTTTTCCTTTCCAGCGAAGAAAGGCAAAATGTGTATCATGTTTTTCTTCTTCTTCTCTGTTTACCAGAAAAGGAGAATAATATATAACAATAACATACACATAGATAAATTTATATTATGTAAACCTTAGCTTGTGTATATTAAACGCGTGTCTCCTCCTATCCCTATCTGTTTCTACTTTCCCTTTCACATTCTCCATATTCGTTCAAGGACTACTTATGTCCATGAGCCAAAAGGCTTGCTGTTACCTTGCATGCATCAAGATGCCATGTGAGGAAAGAGAGAAAAAGGTTATTCCCCGATCCCGTACTGAATACAAAACATGCAAAAAGAGGAAAAGAGAACTTATTTCGCATTGCTTGCCTTTTTTGCCGTTTTTGTCCCTCGTCCCTCTATACGTTTTACTGACTTGTTCGATTCCAATTTCAAGAGAGCCCAGCTTAAAAAATATCTATTTATTCGATCGGAGAGTGAGTGAGTGAACATGTACACGAGACGAGACATAACACATTACATGCTCTTTGCCCTGTCTGGTTGGATGGACTCCCAGAAGCTGATACTACATGTGATACGTTTTTACGATAAGACGATAGAATTCTGAAGAGAAAAAATGGAAAATGTCTTGCAAAATGTGATGCATGCAATATCATGTTGAACTGACGTTAGATGAAATGGTAGGGCGTACGTTTGCATATAATGCTTTTACTGACAGGGACAAAAAAAAAACTGACTGCCAAAACATGATTCTAGTATCGATACAAATGATCATGGTGATGATGATGACAATGACGATGGTAGTGTTTTGAGCTGAATGAAAATTTCATGCGTTTGATTACATGATATATAGTTGAAGTGAAGGAAACAGCAAGCTATTCATAAAACCATATACCAAGCCGAAAAAATCCAGTTGAACAAGGATAGCTGTATATTTTTTTTGGGAAAAAATTCTAAAGTAAATTCTAATACATTGAATATGTGTATGCACTTATAACAACATAACATATACTTAGGAAATTGAAGTTGGTTTGATAAAAAAAAACTACCAGAGTGACGAGAATTTGGATGAGGTAAGAACGAATGGAGCGTTGCATACATAAAGCAGTTGTGT
>JAQIXW010001124.1:0-21402 GCA_034700685.1 Willowsia buskii
AAAAAATTGATTGAATATGTCAAACCGTTGTAAAATGAGAGCGAAACAAAGTTGTCCCACTACATATGAAAAAGCCTTCGTACTTTGGTTTATTCTGAGCCCAGTACTCCATCAAACAATATTTGATTTGCAATTGAAAGTTTTTAAATTTAAAATCGTACTACCTTTTAAGATAATTACGTAATAATGGACCATTAATATATAACACGTGTTTGTATATATGATGCGTTTGCTTCCATATCAAATTTTAACATAATTTTTTTATGCGATTCTCTCATGCTTTACTACAACTTAGAAAGATTCCCTCTACATAATAATACTCCAGCATATTTTTGAAAGAAATCTTTTATTTTTTATAAGATTCTAGCTCTTTTCAAATTCATATTATATTTCAAACTGGACAGCTAATTCTTAACTAATTGCATGGAAAACATTATGTCTATAAATCCTTTTGATAAATCTGCACATTTCATAAAAGCACTCAACCTTTCATGCAGATGCCGTTTTCTACAGTCAGAAAGATGCAATTATAAAAACAGTAAAGTGATTCAGTAAATTGTAAGAAAATCGTCATTGAACAAATTTTTTATCTCATTCTGTTGGAAAATAAATTGGATGTAATTGTATTTTAATCGAGGTATGAAAAGGTACACTACATTGGTACTCTTTTAATCTATTTTTTGCACACAATCGTGAAGACAAGCAATAGATATACGCAAACTATTTATCCATCCTGAATATATTGATTATGTATTGTAAAATTTCCGTGTAAGATCAGAGCTCAGACCATTTCAAAAATACTGTTCAAAAAGTCTCACAGAAGTGCAAGTCAGTGGCTTTCATAACATCCAGTTAACTTAATTACGAATTTCGGATAACTTACTCTCTGATTATCGAATAGTTTCTCCAAATTTTGTACGAAAAATTCTTGCAAGCTTTCATTCAAACTCTGAAATTCTGGGGATTTGTCGCTGAGATATTGATGAGATGAGCAATCAATTTTTGGCGACGAAAGCTTATTAGCAAGTTCTCTTGTTTTTTTCTTCATTTCTTGCTTTAAGCCTTCACCGCACTGATTGCAGACGTGGATTTACAAAAGATCTCTACATTGATGCCCTTGGAATTTATGATTTTAGGTAATGATTTAAGAATTGAGTAAAAATTTGAATTTTAAAGTGAAAGGACTAAAATCGTTCACAAAAATTTACCAGCAAGAGTACTGTAACGACATCTTTCTCTTAAAACGTTTATGTGAAAACATTAATACACACAAGAGAAACAAATCAAAGTTTCTTAAAGAGACTTTAGGTCACTTAAAATCAACTACAAATGAAACACTATTTGTACGACATAATAACTACATTTAAATTTTCAAATGCATTTTGCCTCGATGCCTTCACAATAACCTTGACATTTCCTCATGTGAAGATATTAAATATTATAATGAGTACAATTTATAGTAACTTTGGAATACGATAAACCCAGAAATTTTAAGGGCAACTTTGTAACTTCAAAATTTGTACTTACGCATTTGTTTTAGAAACTATACATTTTTCACAAATGAGTAATACAGAATTACCGGAAGCATCTTATCCTGATTCACAAAACTAATATCAAAATGAATCAAAGCCAAAGCTACATGTTTTCACAAAACCAGCCTTATGTTCATAATTCAAAATTTGTTTCGATAAATTTGTAAAAGTACTCTACATTGATACTTCAGCAAGTATTTAAAAAGTAAGCCTCTAAAACCAAATTTCGTTTACATCTAAAGTCTATAGAAGATGTCAAATGAGAAGAGAGCAACCATCCTCTAGTTGCTGCTTGAATTATTCTAAATGCTGCACACTGGAAAACGAAAAAAGATGACTTTTGGTTACTTTACCGCCCTTTCCTATTTCCATGGTCACATTTGTGCTTCCCTTTTAAGTACTGGTGTCCAATGTCGCCCAATATCCAATAATTAATGAAGGGAGATTTAGCGGGGTGCATTTTTTTGGAGTTGGGATGGCGCTGAGACAAGCTGTTGAGATGATGACAAGAGATCATATTAAGATGCGAACGGTGAAAGTACATTCGTCAAGAGGATGAGGTGAGCTGTATACTCTGCAGACATAAAATATTTTGGTTGAAAATCTACAAAATGATTTAATCAATTGTTTTTAATTCAGAAAAAAGCAAATCTACTACTTTACTACTTTTTTTTTCTTTAATAATTTTCCACACTTAACCATCGAAACTTTTTCGTTTTTAAACGGGGACGTTGCCGAGGAACATGTGTTTTAGTTTTACAAATTTTATAAAATTACTTAAAAAAAGTAGTTTTAATTAAAATTGGTATATTTTGTTTATTTCACCTTTTTTCCTTCGAGGCAACAGTCGAATCCGTTGTATAGCAACTTTCACTTTTTCAGCAGCTTAATCTTAAAACTTTCCCCAAACTTTCCCCAAACTTTTCAATCATTTTCAAAATTACTACTGAGAGCTTTGTCCCAATATTATCAGTAATCTTAGTGGAAAGTGAGCGCGATTTACTTAAACTTCAGGACACAATTTTTAATTATAAAAGAATTCAAATATTGGTTCTAAACTTTCATAGAATAATTTGCCTTAATGGATGGGGAAGGGAAACTGGACGAATAAAAGTAGAGCTGAAAGACACTTCCATGTAGTAAGAGCGAACAAAATCAACTGAAGCTTCCAAGCCAAATTAAAAGTCGATGAAGCAGAAGAATGAATATTTTATTGAAAATGGGCGTCTCTTTTCTGCATTTGCGGTATCACCAACAGAACAAGGCAATGTTATGGAATAGAAGAAAATATTATACGACTCGCTACTCGACGTATGCTTTGTTTGAGTAAATTTATTTGCTGGCATGGAGACACGGCGAAAACAAAGCAAGCATTTTAAATTTATCTTGACTTCTCTGGGCAACAGTTACACAACTAAGATAGCACCCTCGGCTAAGGTAAATTATAGTCCTATATGTTTGGGGAAAGGGGCCATCCAGAAGTGACGCATCTACTTTTGGGATATGGATGGATCTCGAAGCTGGCAGGAAAAATTGCCGTTAAAACGATTTTAATGTATCACATACTATTTGAATGTTGCCAAAAAGTTTATAGGTAAAGACATACTGTTTATACTGAGGAAAATTCATCTTTTCAATTGAAATGCAACAGCTTCCTCTCCATATTTTCTTGTCCTCGTGCAACAAGTACTCACTCTTACAGGATTGCATGATTTGAAAGCGTTTTCAGCGACAAGAAAAGCGACAACCTATAAAAATGACATGTCAAATTCATTGTCACGGTTTACGATATGCGTGGATGCTCTCCATAATATGCAAGAGTGAAAAAATGCCACAAATAGATTGAAAAATTGATTACACGTGTTTTTACATCGACAAAAGCATGCATGCATATTGAGTGAGTGAGAAATATGCCTTTAAACAAACATGCGTCACAAACGTGACAATAGCACGCTCTTCCTGGAAAAAACTCCGTTTCACAGAAGGCTGTTTGGTTTATTATAAAATTATTAGTAGCTTCCTGTCAGCATCTCCCCTTCATCAAAACATTTTCTACCAATGTGCGTGTCCCATCCAGGTAAAATGGTAAAGAGAAAGCATCACTGCTCAAGTAAAGCATTAAAGCACTGCACAGGTAATGTTGTTTGCATTATTTATCATAGGCACACTTAAAGCATGGGTAAATGGTAGTCGATGAAGGGGAGTTCTGTAAAAGAGAAATGTCGTCTCAAAAAGTACATCGCATGCAATAAATTAAGACATAAATAAACCATGCGGGTTAAGTCATTTTCATGTAGAAATTAAATGCAAGTGCATGCAATAATGGTAACGAAATGTAATCGATAAAATGCTAAACCTAATCTACGCATGCTTATGTTGCACATCAGATTATTTCAAAAATTTCATCCTCCAATAACTAATAAATAGGTTAATGGAACTGTGTTGAAGTAGGTCACATAATATTCATATGGAATTCCGACTAATAAATGCCAATCAATATGTAAAATTCTAAAAGACTGGGTGAAAGTGTTATCCAAAAAGTAAGCTAAATAATGCAGCAATGAGTATTAGTGATAAAAATTTGTTTACTTTTATTCATCAATTTTGTATGCAACATTATTTCAGTGTTAGTGCAAATTTTATTTTTGATGGCAATTCCATAGATTCCATGTTTTTACATTATATTTCATCTAACATTTGATAGTTTTTCATACAGTAGAGTTGTTAACACTAGATTTACAGTTTGAAATTATGATTTTGCTTGCTATGCCGAAATACTACACAATAGTAAAATATTTACCAACATACAACATACTTTCAAAACCAAATGGGGAAAGTATATTATGCAAATTTGGTTGTTTAGTGGAACTATTACCTGCAATTCCATTCAAATCGCTAGTTTCTAATTACATGATTGATGCATTGATGGTGTAGCTAGTTTGCGGCAAAAAACTATAGTAAAATTACTGATTCTTAAATAATCTAGAATTATGAATTCCCAACGGGAATACGTGAAACTGTTACACAAGATTATTTACATTATCATCTCATATCAGATTCTGTTTGAAGACGTAAGATATTTATTGAGTTATATGTTTCCTACATGTGTTTTCTTCCCATACAAATATTAGTAAATCTAGATATGATGACGGTCTGAATTTTAAATGAAATTGGGAATCATAAGCCCCCAACAGTACGTCACACTGAAGAAATGGCGGAAGCATATAGTAATCCTTTCTGTAAAGTATTTAAAAGTATGCTACCATCACAGATAAAGCAAACGACCGTTTTTAGCAGCAGGGCAAACAGATAATGAACGTTACAATAATTAATTTGCTTTCTTTGCTTTGCTTGCTTTCTAACATTGGATTTATAACAGACGTATGAACGACATTGCGGTGGTTCGGACTAATCATAAAATGCCATTGTTTACTAGGAAACCCGCGGCTTTTAAGCCCCTCTTCAAGTTTGCTATCAAAACTACAGCTCATTATTCTGCTTTTTCCACTGCCAACTTAACTCTTGTAGCGCTTGACGACTTATAATTAATTATTGATATAATCAGAAGTACGAATAAACGCATTACATTTGTGCTCTCTCAATTAAAGGCCACATACACCGTTCGCCAGCAGACTTCTATTTCACTGCGCTTTGATGCTAAGCGGGAGAAATGATCCAAGTGATCCATGTTAATTCGTAAAGTTTCACCATTGCGAATAGTTTCTCAAAATTTGGTACCGAGAATTCTTGCAAGCTTTCACCCAAATTCTAAATCGATTTGCATAAACATTAGCGATTCCATATTAAAAGATTCATTTCTATAACGGACATAACCAGTCCTGTATAGTTAACAATCATGGGGCCCGAATTAATTAAAAATCCTTTAACATAACGGTAAATTTGCTACTATTGCAAGAGTGAAAATATGCGAAAGTACACTACATTGGCACCTTTGCAGTCTGATCAACTTCATTAAAAATATGTCTCCCTATCTTTCGTATTTGTGTACGAAATTGTCGTCATCGTAGTCGACGAAAAGGATGTGCTTCGGAAAAATTCATTTGGAAACTTCCTGTTGCTATTATAATATTCATAATATTAAAATGCACGCTACATTGGTGCTCCTAGAATCACCATTAAAATGGTAGGACGCTTTGTAGTACCAAAAACTTGTTAATCATCAGATTTCTATGTTGACATCGAAATTTTGAGCAGAAGATTTCGTCTGTTTGTTTATTCATTTGGACACAGGGTTTTGCCAAAACTAAAAAATATTATTCGTTAGCGTGTGAGCGTGACGCGTGTCCCTACGAAGCTCCCAGAAGAAAATGCTATCATTCCCGAGAAGAAATCGACATGCTATATTATATATAGCATAAATACTAGTGTTTCGGCTAGTTGTTTTAAAGTTCATAACATTCCAAAATGTTTACGAATATACATACACAATATTAAAAGAAGGCTTGCTTTAAATCCTACATCGAAATAACGCTTTTATAAGACTTTGCAGGTAAACACACGAACTTACTTTAGTTTCTATGTGTAATCGTATTTATAGTCAGTGTACTTCTGTAAATTTTTAACCATTCTCACTACTTTTTCAATTCTCTTTCTTTCACAGAGAAACTGTTGCTTTTAAAATATGAAAAGGCACACTACATTGGTACTCTTTCAATCAATTTTATGCACACTGTCGTGGTGACATGCAATGAAAATACACAAACTATTTATCTATCATGAATATATTGATTATAAAACGTAAAATTTGACTGTAAGATCAGAGCTCAGACCACTTCAAAAAAGCTGCTCAGAAAATCTCACAGAATTGCAAGTCCATAGCCTGCATAACATCCTAAAATTTCGGATAACTATTTATCTGGCAATTAAAATCTCGTCTTTCTAAAATTTTACCTTCGCACAAAAAAGAAACCTGCCATAACAAAACACCATCGAATGATAAAAAGTTTAGTTGATGATGAATATTAAAGAAAGCTGCGCATCATCAGCGAAATGCACAAAGGAAAGAATCTCTTAAATGGACTTAGGTCACGTACTGTCAATTACAATTGAAACACAATTCGTACGACGTACTAACTTTTTGTAAATTTGCAAATGCATTCGACCTTGATGCATTCACAATAACCTTGACAATTCTTCATTTGAAGATATTAAATATTATGATTAGGTATTATATTTATAAATAAATATGACGCATTGGTTCTTTCATAATTATTTACGTTGGACCGCGTGAACTCAGAAAATTCAGGAACAATTTTTTACCTTCAGAATTTGCACATACGCATTGCGATCAGAAGTGACATATTTTTTACAAATGAGTAGTACAAGAAACTTTAATTGTATCAAAACTAATCAAAGCCTCGCCTATAACCCTTCACCAATTGGGGTAGGAACCAGCTTCCTGTACATAAATTCAAAAGTTGTTTCGATAAACTTGTAGAAGTACTCTACATTGATACTCGAACAAATATGTGATCAGTAGTCTTCTCTAAACTTCAACAATATTGTTTGCGCATGAAATACATAGAAATTCTGCTTTTATGATTGTTTGCAGGTAAACACACTAACTTACATTAGTTTCAATGTGTAATCGTATTTATAGTCAGTGTACCTCTGTAATTTTTTTTACCATTCTCACTAGTTTTTCAATGCTCTTTCTCTCACAGAAACTGTTGCTTTTAAAGTATGAAAAGGCACGCTACATTGGTACTCTTTCAATCAATTTTATGCACACTGTCGTGGGGACATTCAATAAAAATACGCAAACTATTTATCCATCCAGAATACTAAACTAGCCCACATGGTCCGCGTTACAATTTACTAGAGTCTTTTGTGACGTTTCCAAGAGGAAATTTTCGTATAAAAAACTGTTTATATTTGTTTTGTAGAAACTTAAGTTTATTGCTATTGTACCCACATGAATGGAATGTGAAAACTTCAACTTTTCCTCTCTATTTTGGAAGTTTTTTCGTATGAAATTCTAAAAACAAGGGCTAAAACGGCTTGCCTTAGGAATGGGTAAAAAGAGGACACCCAAATGAAAGTATTAGGTACCCCCATGTTTCATTTTTGGATCATACATAATTTTAAAATACATGTTTTCAAGTTCCTCATGCACCATAATATTTGCCTTTTGGATATCGAATTTTGGGAATCAAAATTTGAAAGCTTTCCAGAATTTTTGTAGTTAATTCTCAGAGAAAAACATTATATGTGGCAATAAGTTTATCTTTTGGAGATTACGATGCTGTATTTGAATTCTGCATACGATTAGAAATGTAGGATTGGTGGCTTTTTCAAAATCGGACCCAAATAAAAATCATTGCTGGAACCCAGAAAATTTCTCTTAACATGTGGAAATGCGTTTTTGCAGTGAAAAGTCGAGTTTTTTAGGCACACTACATTTGTGCTTTTTTGGAAAGTATGTCGTTTCATGGAATATCAAAATAAATCAAAGCTTATGCTATCAGCTTTCACAAACCCTGCTTTGTGTGCATAATTCAAAAAATTTGTTTCGATAATTTTGTGGAAGTACTCTACATTGATACTTGCACAAATATTTAAAAACTAGTCTCTTATACTTAAGCAATAACATTTGAGCCGAAAACCAAATCATAATGCGCAATGAGAAGAGAGCAACCATAGTCCAATTTTTGCTTGGATTATTCTACTTGATGCTCTCAGGAAAGCGCGAAAAGATGATTTTTGGTTACTTTACCGACCTTTCCCATTTCCATGGTCACATTTGTGCTTTCCTTTTAAGAACTTCCGGACCGGTGTCGCCCAAATTAATGGAGCTAGATAGTGTGGTGCTTTTTTGGGGTTGAGGTGGCGCTGTGACCAGCTGTTGAGATGATGACAACAGACCATATTAAGTCGTGGACGGTGAAAGTACATTTGTCAAATGGATGGGGTGAGCTGGATATTCTGCAGATGTCAAATATTTTGGTTCAAAACCTACAAAATTAAAGAATTTAAGCAAATATTTTGATTAAGAAAGATTCTACACGTAATTTTACAAATTGGATTGCATTAAAGCTGGCGAAAGCTTTTAGAAAAAGTAATACTGCATTTTTAAATATCATCTTGAAAAATTATGCAGTACCTTGCGCATTTTCCAATTTCACACAAATTTTCTCGTCCATGTTTGGTAAAAAGTTGAAAATCTTCAATCTCTGGTTGCAGCCTGAAAACAATTTAAAACTTTTAAGTCGATGGAAATGTCCAGCAATTTTTATCGTTATGCCCTATGTCTCCTGCAGAAAATGGACTGTTTATTAGATAACAGTATACCTTTCAGGTGGAGCAATAAAAATCAGTGGTCTTTGATTGAATTCTTTCGAGACAATAGCCAGATCGGTTTTATGGTAACTTTCACTTTTTCAACAATTCAATCATTATTTAAACTTTCACAAAAGTTTTTAGATAATTATTTTCAAAATTGCAATGAATATTGCCCAAATATTAAATATGTTTTTTTTAAATAGAGAGATTCCAATTTACTTTATTGCAAAAGGAAAGAAACTGGACAAATAAAATTAGAGCTGAAAGACATTTCTCTGTCGTAAGAGCGAAAAAAATCAACTGAAGCTTCCAAGCAAAGTTAAAAGTCGATGAAGCAGAAGGATGAATATTTTATTGAAAATGAGCGTCTCTTTTCTGTATTTGTGGTATTACCTGTAGAAAAGGCCAATGTAATGGGATAGAAGACAGTATTATGCGACAAGTCATATGCTTTGTTTCAGTTGATTTATATGCTGTCATGGAGACTCCGCAAAAACAAAATTATTATTTAGCTTTTTGCTTGACTTCTCAGAGCAACAGTTACACTGACAAGATAGCACACTCTGCAAAAAAATCCACTCAATACTCCATCTAAACTTATTTGGGGTATTTTTAATGGATTATGTGCAATTGCCAGAGAAAATGGGAAAATCAAACCTGGTGAAGTAAAGCATCGTGCTATATTGTTGGAGAAAGAAGTCATCCAAATGTATACGTAGCTACTTTTCAAATTGGTGGATAAATTTCGAGTTTGGCATAATATGTAAAGTAGCAGATAAAAAAATTTTCATGCGCCACTTAATATTTGAATGTTACCAAGAAGTCAAGAGTTCATAAAATGAATATCCATTTCATGCAACTTTCTCCACTTACTTTTTTTGCAACAAAGCAAATAATGTTAAAGAAGCTTGGGCATGTGCATGGAATGGTTACGTGAAAAAGTTTATTGAATCTTTAAAGCGTTCATGTAGGACAGGCAAAAATACCACCCGGCATTTAATTAATGACTTGGTAATTATATGACATGATAAACACTGAATGTTTATCAGTTTTTGAGATGTTTTCCAGAATAATAATAAGGATAAAACAATGATAGAGCATAATTAAAAATGCATCTCTTATTCTCCCAAACATTGGATTTATACAGACTTGTTGAATTTTTCATTAAGGATATTTTATGCTTAAAAAGCTATATAAATAAATTATCACATTACATCTTACATAAACTTAATATATGCGTGCTTATAATGCACATCGGATTATTTAGAAGATTTATGATGGATCACCCACCAATAACTAATAAATAGGTTAATGTGATGTTGTTCAAGCACGTCACACTATATCCCTATAAAATTTTGAATGGTATCTAGATGTGAATTAGTATGAAATTTTTTAAAAGACTGCGTGTAAGTGTTATCCAAAAAGTAAGCTTTATAATGCAGAAATATTCATTTGGGACAAAAATTTGTTTCGTTTTATTCATCAACTTTGTATGTAATATAATTGATTTTAATATTAGTACACAGTTTATGTCTGATGACAGTTCTGTAGATCTGAATTATATAATGTGTGAGGTTCAGATTTAAGAAATAACCGTTTTACGTTTGAAATAAAATACGTTCATATGTTTGTACAATATTTGTCTATTATTTAATTGTTTTTCATACAATACAGTTGTTTACACTAGATTAACAGCTTAAAATTATGATTTTTATGGTTTTTCATAATTACTACACCATAGTAAAATATTTGCCAACATAATTGTAATACAAAAGAGGGAAAGTATAAAATGCAAATTGGTTTTAGTGGAACTATTACCTGTAATTCCATTCAAACCCCTAATATTTAATTTCATGACTGATGGTGTAGCTAAATCGTAAATTTGCTTATTGTAAAATAATCTAATCATGAATTCCCAACGGGAATGCGTGAAACTGTTAGATAAGATGATTTACATTATCATCTCTCATATCAGATTCCAGTTTGAAAGCGTAAGATATTTATTGAGTTATATTTTTCCGTCATGTACTTTCTTCCCTTACAAATATAAACAAATTTAGGATAAGATGACGGTCTGAATCTTTTATTAAATTGGGAATCATAAGCCCCCAAACAGATAATGAACGTACCAAATTAATATTTTGTATTCTCTCTGGGAACAGCAAAATTTGCATCATTTGATTCAGTACGGGCGTCTGAAGCATACCGCATTTGTGTATCGCAGTAGCCGTCGTAAACAACATGGACATCCTCTATAATCACAAAATGCCATTGTTTACAACGAAACTCACGGCTTTTAAACCCCACATCAGTTTTTTATATTGAAACTATAGCTCCTTATTCTTTTTTTCACTGCCAACTTGACCCGTTAACATATTTCTTGTAGCGGTTGACGACTCTATAATTAATTCTGGATATAGGATATATATATATGGAGTGCGAAAAAGCACATTACATTTGTGCTCTCTCAAATAAACGCCCCACACATTGGTCACGAGTAGACTTCTATTTCACTGCGTTTACATGCTAAGCAGTAGAAACCCTGCTATTTCTTTCTCTAATAATTTGGATGAAAAATATATTTTCTTTCACCTAAGGAATTCATGGTTTTTCAAAAATTTGCTAAAACATTAGCGATTCCATACTAATGGCTCCATTTCTATAACGGACAAAACCAGTCCTGCGTAGTTAACGAACCTTATGGGATAACCAGTTAAAAATTATATAATGTACACAGTAAATTTTCTACCTCTAGATTCTCTCCAGAAAACTAGTAAGCACCTTGTGTAGGTTCTAATGACCTGGCGGATAAGCTTGCAAGATTCAATGCCGCAAGTTTATAAGACCCTCAAACTTTGTATGGTTATCAACAGTACGTCTTTATTTGACATCCAGGAAAACACTGTTGGAGGTAAGGAAAATTTAAAAATATGCCTTGGATACTTGAGTTTTATGGAGAAACATATTTTCAAAAAAAGACGATATTTGTCATTGGACAAATTGTTAGTCCGTTCCAGCTGGAAAGTGTACCGGTGTAACTATTTTGTAAACGATGTTTAGAAAGGCACACTACATTGGTGCCCTTGCAATTGAATATATTTCATATTCAGAAACTTTGGTTTTGCCGTTTCCATAATATTGGAAAATTTGCCTGCCGATACATAAAATTAAATTGTTTTTATTAAGACAACAAAATTGGGTCAATTGATTGCCGCAGATGCACTCATAAAATACCATCGTTCACAATGCAATTGCTGCTAGCACGGTGAATAAATAGTAGTAAATAGTTCAATTTCATAATTGTTGTTTGGCTTATGTAAAACCTAACCAAACCAGTATTATTGAAAAGCTTATTTACCATCCCGAAAATACAGGCTATAGGCTTTACGATATTGGAAAACAATTATCGTCTCTAAACTGAGATTCCGAGTCATGTCATAAATTTGGCAAGTCAGATGTTTGGAATTAAATTCTCAGGTTTCTGTTCATTTTTGCTTTTTGCCTTCACCATAAACTATTCATTTTTCGGCTGTAGGAATCTATGTAGTAAAAAGTTTATCACCTCACTGATTACAGACGTGGATTTACAGAAGCACACAACATTGATGCTCTTGTAAATTAAGATATTAAAATATTATTAGAAATTTAGTAAAAATTTAAAATCTGAAGTGAAAGGAATAAAATTGTTTGCCCAAATACGCCAGCAAAATTCACTGCAAGCAAAAATCTCTTAGCGAGATTTTGGGTCACGTAATATCCCTTACAATTGAAACACTATTTATACGACATGATAACTTTATATGAATTTGCAAATACATTCGATCCTGATGCCTTCACATGCACCTTGAAACTTCCTCATTTGTAGATATTAAATATTATAATAAGTTATTATAACTATAAATAAATACACTGCATTGGTTCTTTCATAATCATTTACTATGGACCCCAAATTTTTTAGGTGCAATTTTTAACTTCAAAATTTGTATATACGCATTTGTTTCAGAAATTGCATACTTTCTACAAATGAGTAATGCAGAATAAACTGCAGGTAAAAACTCATCATTTCTCTTAATATCATCATAAATAGTCAAGGCCTAGCCTACAAGCTTTCGCGAAATTGGGTAGAAACCAGCTTTACTTCACCGCACTTTCCCATTTCCCTGGTCACTTTTATGCTTTCCCTTACTGCAAACGGCACTGAGAGTCACCAAATTATCTGATTGTCATTCATATACACTTGTTTCTTCTCAAAATTGAAGTCGGGGCAATAAAAAAATTTTCTCTGCAAGCTGGAAGGAGGACTCCTGGCCAGGACGGCCTGGAGATCACTCTCCAGTTGCTTCCGTAGTAGGCTAGACCCTGCTTGTGAGTACAGTACTCCATTTAGCAATATTTTATTTGCTATCAAACAAATTGTTTGTCTACTTCTGCTGAAAAGTGTACCTTAGGTAACTATTAAATACATTGTAAACGAGGTTTAGAAAGGCACACTACATTTGTGCTCTTCCAATTCAATTTCTCATGTTCAGAAAGCTTGGCGTTTCCATAATATCGGAACATTTACCCTTCTACTGGGTTCAGATAAATTTTGCAAATCTTTTAGAGACCCACTGCATTTGTGCTTTTTTAAAGACAAATTTGCCTGTAATATTAGAGCTCAGCCCATTTCAATAAAGCTATTCAAAAAGTCTCGCAGGATTATAAGTCAATAGTTTGCATGCAAATCCAAACATCCAAAATTGAGCTTGCTAGTAAACAGTCAATTTTTTTCTTTTAAACAACTAACTTTCAGATGGAAACAAATATCTTGTTTTTTTTAAATTTTCGCCTTCACCACGGACTATTCAATTTTTTGCAGTAGGAATCACTTGAGTAAAAAGTTTATCGCCACTCTGATCACCGACGAGGATTTACAAAAGCACACTACATTGATGCTCTTGCAATCTATTATTTAAATGATTCGAAAATTGATTAAAAATTGATCTGAATTTACACATTTTTTGCAAATTAGGAATACATACAAAAATGCAATTCCATACTTTCGGATCAATTTCAATAACCAAGATAACAAATCTAGCTTGGTTAACACATCAAAAAGTAGTACAAGTTTGCTAAGACCTTCCATAATTCCATATTAATCAAAACAACATCTGCATTTGAAGTCCTCAAGGCAATAAAAGCAAGCAGAAAAGCAATCTCAAGATTTACCTTGGTTTCTTTAGGTTTCAATCTAAAAATAATTGATTTACTTTTGAAATTTCTTTTAGTCAGTTCTGCCAAAAACGTACACAGAGTCTGATTATATTATAAGCAGAGTGTAATTTTGCAAATGCATTCAACCTTGATGCCTTCACAATCGCCATGACAATCCCTCATTTCCATGTATTAAATATTGTAATTAGTTAATATATTTATCAATAAATACGAAGCATTGCTTCTTTTATAATTAGTTACCTAGGAACGCATGAACCCATAAAATTTACCTTCAAAATTTGCAAATACGCATTTGATAAGAAATAACATTTTTCATGCAATTGAGAAGTACAAGAAACTGACGAAAATCAATCAAAACCTAGTCTAAATGTTGCTTGAATTATTCTACATGATGGACAGAGGAAAACGAGATAAAATGATTTTTAGATTACTTTACCACAGTTTCTAATTTCCAAGGTCACATTGGTGCTTTCCTTTTAACAACTGGTGTCCGGTCTTGCCTAATATCCAGTATCAGTATCAAAATCCAGTTTTTTGGGTTGGGGTGGCGCTGAGACAAGCTGTTGAGATGATGACAAGAGATCTCATTATTAGGTCGTGAACGGTGAAAGTACATTTGCCAGGAAGATGAGATGAGCATGAGATGTGGCAGATCTCATGTAGTTTTGTTCAAAATCTACAGAATTAAAGTATTTAAAATATTATTTTGATTATAAAATATTATACTCGTAACCAGGTGAAATCTTTTAGAAAAAATGATACCACATTAAAAATATCATATGGAAAAATTGCAGTACCTTGTGCATCTTTCAATTTCTGCTTAATTTTTTTCACCCATTCACTTTCAAAAGGTCTGGGCTTCAGCCTGAAAACAATTTGAAATTCAATTTCAATTGAAATGGCCAGTAATTTTTATCAATATGCCCTACTTCTTCTAGAAAAAAATGAACTAATCACTAGAACAACATACCTTTCAGGCGGAGAAATAAAAAATCAGTGCTTTTTGGTTGCATCATTTCCCTTCGAGACGACAGTCTGATCGGTTGTGTAAAAACTTTAACTTTTTTAACAATTTAATTATTCTTTAATCTTTCCCCAAATTTTGAAAGATTTCAAAAATTGCTATCGAGATTTATAACTTGCCTTATTGCAAAAAAAGAAAACTGGACAAATACAAGTTGAGCTGAAAGACACTTCGCTGTCGTAAGAGCGAATAAAATCAACTGAAGCTTCCAAGGAAAGTTAAAAGTCGATGAAGCCGAAGAATGAATATTTTATTGAAAATGAGCGTCTCTTTTCCGTATTTGTGGTATCACCAGTAGAAAAAGCCTACGTAATTGGATAGAAGGCAGTATTATGCGACAAGTCGTATGCTTTGTTTGAGTAGATTTATTTGCTGTCATGGAGACTCCGCAAAAACAAAACAATCATTTGACTTTTCTTTCGACTTCTCTTGGCAACATGCAACAGCTACTCTGACAAGATTGCCAAAAATGCTCCACCCCATATAAACCTATTTGGGATATTTTTAATGGATGATGTGCAGCGTTCAGTGAAAATGGGTAAAAACAAACCTGCTGAAGTAAAGCACACACTTCTAAACTTTTTGAGAAAGAAGTCGTAGGATATATGGTATGATATATATACCATATGCATGGACTGGTTATGTGAATTTACTTATTTCAGCTTAGCATTAACTTTGAAAATTATCCTGAGAAAAAAATGCGTGGGTATTCCACATTATTAAAATATTTTAACGGTAAATGAGCAACGAAAGAGGAAGAGAAAAAGGATCTAAAAAGTTCATCAAATTTGATGATTTATGGCATGTCCAAATGAAATGCAAATGAATACATAAATTGGAGGAATGTATGCTCTTCAAAACTACTTGTCATCCGGCATTTAAGTAATGACTATGTGATCGCAAATGGGGGCACTTGTTGACAAATTTTAAAGTGGGCGGGAATTGAATAAAAAGAAATAATAATATTCACTCTGGCATGCCTTAACTGGCTACTGATTTGAAAACGTTTTCAGCGACTTGGAAAACGACAGCCTATAAACACATACATGGACAGGAATAATGCAACAGAAGCTTTGTCGATCACCTTTGTTTCCTTTTTGTTATGTTCACTATGGCAATTCTCAAAGTGCCCCAGGTTCCATGGCGGGAATGAGAGCTAGTCGGTTTGTTGTTCTGGCTGCTGTTCTCTGCGCCCACATCTCATAGCTCAGCGTTGAATTCAACTCCACTAATTATAAATTATGAACTGCTCATTAATTAAAGCTGATTATCATAGTGCAATGTTAAGTAATTAGGATAATTAACTAGAGATTAGTAAAATGAAGGGGGTTAGCAATAGTGAAAAAATGGAGGTAAAATTAGAAAAAAGTGGAGACGGAGACGCCTTAATGGGAGGAGCCCACCAGTTAATTATGGCGGTTGAAAGGCCACCGGAAAATGGAGGGGATAAGTCTAGTCGTTATTTTGTGAATACTAATGGCACCTGCTTCTTGTGCCTCCAGAAATCTCCCTCGCTCTCTAGTGGCTTCTTTAATTATCATGATGAGAGGAGGGAGTGGAGTGAGGAGGAAAATGTGACAGTTAAGAAGGAGCTGGAGGAAACCGGTGATAAGAAAGGGGAGGGGTTGGAGTTCTGCCATTGGAACATCTTCCGGTATCTGAGGATCACTCCAAGTTCAATCGCAAGTTGTTTAGAGGAGGAGGATGACTCGGGATTATTGGAGGTGAACTCGGATTTTTCTGTGGTGATGTGTGCGGAGTGCTCGAAAGTGGCCTCCCAAATGTGGAGGCTCTGCACGGAACTGGAGTTGATCCAGAAAAGGTTGGACAAGTGCTTGGAGTCGGTGGAAGAAATTATTTCGAAATCTGATGGTGACGCGCCAACAGGGGAGGAGGTGGAGTCGAAACAACTTGTTCCACAAGGAGGAAAATTCAAGGGGGAAGAATTTGGAGGAGATTTGAAAACTCAGAGGAGAATCGTTGATTTGCTGAGGAGGGAAACCAAAGAGAGATGCAAGTTTTTAGTTGATGATCAATTTAATTGTTATTTTTTTAAACTGTGAATTTAATTGTTTTTATTTTGTTTTTTAAGGCGTCACCCGACTAATCGAGAGACGAGCATTGCATGATCCCTTCCCCAGATTGAAGATGAAGGATGAGGTGGACCCCCTTAAAGACGATACACAGGAGGAGGAGGAGGATCTCAACAATTTTGTAAAATTAGAGGAGACTAGAGGCGAACCATTAACCTTGAAACTGGAACAGCACGGAGGAATCTCCCCACTCACCATCCAAGATCTTCAAACCGACTGGATCGATGATGTCCCCGAACCCGAGAATGAAATCTCTATTGGCCTCTCCGACGACAACGCCAGCAGTAGCCTGAACACCTCCCCCACAGTGGAGGACCTCTTTCCCGAACAAATCTCCCCTCTCCCGTTCGAGTTGGACCATTCCTCAGTTTCTTCCCTCTGTGAAAATTCTCCAGTTCCCCCTCCCCTCTGCTCATCTCCTTCCACCTACCTCAACTCCTTTCCTCCACCTCCCCCACCGGTGAATCTTCCCCGAAAACCTGCAAAAAAGCAAAAGAAGAAACCCCCTTCTACTCCACCCACCCCAAAACCTTCCTCAGAACCTTCCCCCTCCAAATGCCCGGTGAACTTCCACTTCCAAAAGCAGTCCGACAACCGACACCACTGCCCCTTCTGCCCTGACACGGCCACCACCCTCACGAACCTGCGGTTCCACGTGATTCGTGCCCACCCAGACCAACTCCTCCTCTCCTCCAAGTCCCCGAACCTTACCCCCGCCCAGTTCAAGTCCACCTGTGAGTTTATGCTCCTCACGATCACCAAAGAAGCCGAAACCGGCGATAGGAATCCCTCCGGAAAGAAGGTTATCGTCAAATGCAACTACTGCGGGGACGCCACCGACGCCAAAGTTTACCACGACAAGAGGGCCTTTCAATGCCACCTGATACTCAACCACTACGAGAACCTTACCAAGATGTTGGAGGAGCTCCAGGCGGTCAATAATGGTCAGTTTCTTATCCCCCCTTCAGGGAGTAGCTTGTCTCCCTCCAAAAAGCCGAGTTCTGAGAAGGAATCTCCTCCAAAAAAGAAGCGGAAGGAGGACACCTCCACAAGTGGAGGGGAAGAAAAAACTACTCCCATCTACTCCTGTGAGCACTGCACCAAAACGTTTGCCAGTTCGGGAAGCAAATATCGACACAAGCAGTTCTACTGTAAGGTCCTCAAGTCATCATCACCTCCACAGCAGTCTCCTCTTCTGCTTCCCCAAGGGGATGAGAACACAGATTCTGGCTTTTCTGGGCAAGAGGCGACATCAGTAAGCACTGCAGGATCCTCCTCAAATTGCTCGCCGACTTCGGTCTACCTCGCGACACCTCAGAGAGTAGAGGATCCTCTGGATGAGGAGAAGTCCGGATTGGAGTTGCTCCTCCAAGAGGCTAATGATATGATTCAGATGGAGGATTCTATGGACATGGGAGGAGGATTGGGAGGAGGGGAACCAGAGCCGGGGGAGGAGTATGAACAGTTTGTGAGTGGGTTCCAGGATTTTTACGATGAAGACGAGGTGAACGACGCGTTGCTCACGATGATGATGGAGAATGTGCCCGGGGGAGGGGATTAGAGGGGGAGAATGGGGAGGTTACTCAAAATAAAATGACACCTTTAATTTTTTAAATTAATTTTGTAGACTTTAATTATTATGGTTTTTGTAAAGTAATTGAAATAAAATAAATTGATTTATTGAGATTTAAATTCTGTTGTTCGAAAAACGCACACTTATCATGGCATACGCTTATCGGTGGATGATTAACTTATTTTCAATGAGTATCAAATTAATTGTAATTAAGAATCTTCTCGGATTTTATAGCCACTGCTGCGATCGCCCTCCGAATTCGTTCTTGGTTTCGCCTCTTCTCTTTCCACTTGTCTTTCTCCTCTGGCGTCATATTTTGTCGCCTCTGACGCGCCCTCTCCCTATTTCTTATACGCATCTCTTCCCGCTCCAGTTCTGTCATGTTTTGACGCCTTTCCCTCTCTTGGAGGCGGTGTCTTTCTCGAGCAGTGTCCCTCTCCTCCATTGACTTCTTGTCTCGTCTTCTCTTCTCTCCCAAACGTCTAGTCTCCCTTTCCCGTTCACTGCGTCTCCTCTCCTTTTCACTCCATTCCCTCCAAGACTGTTGAGCCAGTGAGGTAGAAGGCTCCTCAATTTTCTCCTCCAATCGCCTCTCCCTCGCTCTCTCCCTATTTCTCAGTCTTTCCTTCTCTCGCTCCTCAGGCGTCATCAGCTCCCTGCGTCTCCTCTCTCGTACACGATTCGCCTCCCGTTTCCTCTCAATTTCTTCCTCTCTCACCGACTTATTCCCACCTTTTGGAGTTGACATTCTCGAACATTCAGAAGAAACTGAAGATGTAATGGCCTCCTCACATTTTAGAATCGGTTTCATTTCTGCAGGCGTCTCCACAACAGCGTTCGAACGGTTAGGTACTAATGGAGGGTAACATTTTGTGTCTTGTGGTTCACTTGTCAGGTTTCCTCCTCCTCCAGGAGGGGGCCACAGCCATCCCCATCCTCCGGTAGAGGGATAGTCCATTTTTTTCAGATAGGTGCAATCGCTCTCCTAAAAATATAAATATTTTTTTAAATATTTAATTAACTGCCTTAATTATTAAAGTTATAAACCCACCTGGTATTTTCATTAAAAGAGTTAATTAAATGCCACGAAAAATTAACAAAGGTTAACTGGCTGTTTCACTCCTCAAAGTACAGTTGGATCCAAATAAAAAACAGCTGATTTTCCACAGAAGGCTGGCAGAACTTGTAGAACGCGAGATGAGACAAGTCGTAATTTTTTTTAGCTGTCCGAAAAATTAATAAACTGAGAGTCTAATTAACAATTAAATTAATTAAATTGCTTTGTATAATTAACAATAAGGTGATCAAGTGGTAACTGTGATTAATTGAAAGTTAATTAACTGTTTTTAATGGAGATGGAGGTAGATTCCACCGCCATCGCGTCGTCATCCTCCTCATCCTCTTTAGGAGGTGGCGTGAGTGGTGACAGCGTAAACGGTAATGGTACTAATGGAGTTGGAGCAGTTAGCAGCAATTTAAATGTAAGAAGTGGAGGGGGAGGAAGATACTACCATTTTTGGAGGGGCAAATGCGACCGATTAGAAAAAGAGAACAGGATCCTGAGAGCGACAAACAAGCACCTGAGAACTTTACTGGGCAATGCAAAAACTGAAATAAAATCGTTAAAAGGGCTGGTCAACGAGTTGGAGGAAAGTTGCCAGGCGGGAGGTCTCATTCCAACATTCAAGGACTTGGAGGGTCTCAAGGAGGAAGATGGCTTGGAACATGGACCACTTTCTCTTCTTCCGGAAGAGGTACCCAAATTAAATATATATTATAATTAAATAATTCGCAATTAAATATTTACCTCAATTTATTTTTAATTATTTTCCAGGTTTGGGGCCTAATTCTCGACCAAGTGGAGTCCTCCAAAGACATTCAAAGCTTCTGCATCGCTTATCCATCCTGGGACCAGATCCTCCACAGGACCAAACAGGCCTGGCTCTTCGACCAAGTATTCCCCCTCCTTTTCACCTACCTCTCCCGTGGGGAAACACTCGCCTGTCGCCTCACCTCCAAACGCTGGCTCCATGCTGTCGACAACTTCCTCGAATCCAACCAAGTGCGCCGCCCACCCCTCCCCTCCTTCCCCGGACCTGTGCTTCGCCTCCGAAAACTCTCCACCTGGCTCTGGTCCAACGGCTTTATGGCGAATGAGGTGTCTCCCATCAAATACGAGATCCTTAACCGTGAAGCCTCCTCCCACCCACGCAATCCTCTTCTGGGCCGCTGCGTCACCCTAAAATTCGAACCTGAATGCCCCTTTTCCACTCCATTCCTCCAAATGTTCGGGAAACACATCTGGTTCCTGCGAGTCGAGTCAAGGCAGAACGGCGCCTCCTGGATGTTCTGGCGTCTGGTCGAAATCCTCCCATTTGTTCCGAACCTCAAGAAACTCGACATCGCTATAGCCAGGGCCGTACAGGCTCCTTCTGGAGTGATCCCCTCTTACCTGGAGGTGCTGGAAGAACAATGGAAACAAAATCATTTGCCACCACTCCCTGATTTGGAGTCCTTAGAAATTTCCGAACACGACCTCTTCCATGGGCACATCCTGAAAAACGTTCTGATTGCCACCTACGCCCCCCAAATCAGGCGCCTCGGAATAAACAAGTATTCCATCCATCCCCTCTCCTGCACCCAACTCAGGCACCTGACTGAACT
>JAQIXW010001125.1:0-21399 GCA_034700685.1 Willowsia buskii
TCGCACATCACACAAACGCCTTTTCTTTCCTGTGTCGTTTCGAACGTTGCGTCGAACGTTTCTAGTTCGCACATTGCCCCACATGTTGAGTGCAGAAAGCCAGAAAACTTGACCTAGGAAGCCAGGAAGAAGGATGGGATCTTTTTTTGAAGGTTGAAGAAAAGCCATCCTCCTTCCTGGACGAACGTTTGAAGTTCAAACGTTCCTTCGCAATCGAAACGTTCGTGAGTATCGTGAGCATGCTGTTGTCAATACCACAGGTTTCATTGTGAGCAAATGAACTTTTTTCGATAAGCATAACTGATGGTAATTGTGTAGTTCAACTCAGCGGTGTCGCATTGAAATATTTTTGAACATTTAGTTATTTTCGTTGGCTTATTCAGTAATTAATATTTAGATACTGTACTACTCTCATCCTTAATAATGCTTCTGCGATATTTCGTACGTTAACTTTATTTACCTCCACTACTCACGCAAATGTATACGGATGCCGAAAAGGAGTTGAGGATTCTTTTGACCTACCTGTCTTTAAACTCACGTTCACATCAGTCTAATTTGGTAAGGTAAAACGTAAATACGTTCAATTGATTGTACCATAAGATTTTACAAATTCAATTTCATTCAGTCGAGGTTCAGTTCAAATCGGTCTAGTATTTTACTGTGTAATTATCATGTATGTACATGGGAATCTGCATTATCCCGTTGCTTATCAATCATCATGTACTTCTTGCATTACAATCAGTCCAATGCATCAAGTAAACTGCTGGATGTTCATAAACGGTCATCCGGTGAGGATCTAAGGATTCTTGATGATAATTAAATAATGATCAGTATCTTCATCTTCAGCTCATAGTTGATAGCATTTTACGTAACACAAGTTGGATTGGAGATACAAGATACAAGCCATCTCTTTCTTTAGCAATAGCATGAGTAGGTATATTATGAGATTTATAGCTTAAAAATATGAAACAACAATTTCAATACAATCTCTAGCAAGTCGTGCTTGGTGTTGCCAAATTGTGACAACGCAAACCGTTGCATTGGTACATGGTTTCGGTAACTGACAGTGAGTCTGATTTTACACGTTAGGTATCGTTCAGATATGCAAAAAAGCAGATACTTATACTGCCAGTAGTAAAAATGATGTCATTGGTTATCATATCATGTATCATGTCATCTATACCGATTCCATTAATGCTTTGTTCATACATCTTCCAGTTTTTCTATTTCACCGACTTCAACTGATCAATTTTGAGTAAGGCATGTATTAACTGGATCTCTACACCAGAGAATTTATTGAAATTCCGACATATACGTGGCTATATTATGTGGTGTGGTATGTACAAATCCACCTTCATTATGAAGGCTTCATACATTTTTTGGGCTGTATTTGAAGTCTGCACCGGTAGTCAGCTAATTTGCATCCCAGCAAGAAGGTTCAGCCAACAACATGCTTAAGTGAATTTCATTTTATTAGATTTCTTGGTATGGAAAATTGGAAGTTGCATTTTTTCATCTGTATAAGCCGGCAAACTACCTAGTACCTACATAATACCGGCAGAACTGGAGAAACTTTTTTTGAATAGAAGAAGTAAATACCTATATCTTGTATGTAAATATTTTACGATGGGCTTTGCATAGAATGTCGGAATGTGTACAGTCGTGGAAGATTTTCTGCCGAGTGGGATCTCCTTGCAATCGTTTTTATACATTTACATATTGCAACATGAAGGTTTCAACATTTTAGATGTTGTTGTGAAGGTGGGATTCGGCGTTCTGCAGGTAGTATGCATAAAAGCAGAAGATAGTCAAGTCAGGGCTTCAAAAGCACAACTATAAGAGTTTAAGAAGCAATATAGGCATTTGGCGCTGCTGGAAAGGAAGTGGAAGTGAAAACGGTTCGAAGAAATTGTACCGACCGAAGCGAAACCTAAGAAATGTGTTGTATGAGTTGTATGTTGTATCGTATCGTATCAGCATAGCACCGAGTCGGTAGTTTGTATTTTTGAACTTCTTCACATGACAATGTCATAGCCATATTCCTTACTTTTTACGATTTCATAGGCACAGAATATTCAATTGACTCATAATTCATATACCTACCTCCCATCTCTCCACTGCGCGGCTACTGCACACTTTCCATTTCCTAAATTCCTAACCGTGGAGTCATAAGATAGCACAAAGTACACTGCTCGTATTCTCGGCTTTTTAGTAGATACATACTATCAACTACAAGATATAGGTATAATATAAATTTATGAATACATTTTCTGATTCTTATAACAAATTACAAGGAAAGACATCTAAGGCATTTTCGGAAACTCTATCTAGTTTGTCCGTCGGTCTGTTTATGGCTATCCAAACTTAAAATGTGTAGAAGGCTTCCATCAAAATTATGCAAATCGTCGATAAACACAATTTTGCTTCGTCAACCTGTCACTGATAGAGTTAGTTCTTCAGTTCTTTCTGTCAACACGGCTTCATTTATGCATCTAAATATTCCAGCAATAATTGACATAAGATTGAGAGTCTTGTTAATGATGTTGCCACTGTTAAGTTAATTAAACTGCAAGCTACTTCCACTAATTGGTTTTATACACGTATGTACCTTCCATCTCCGAGCATAACATAATGTGTATCAAAGACAGTTCAGTTCAGTTTCATCCAATTTCAGAACAATGAACAATGAACGCAACTATCTTTCGTATTTTCAGAAAGGCGCATTTTCATACAGTTTGAATTGAATACACAATACACAATACTTACGTATAAATTCTTACGATATTGACTAGGCATACACGTTCAGATTGTGCTCTGCTACCTACCATTTTTACAACTTACAAGTCTTACAACCAGCGAACCAGCGCATCATTACATCTTTTTTACTAAAAAAAAGTACAACTAGAGATTAGCTTTATGTCGCTTGTCATTGCACTCTATTGTGTTTGTGCGGAGTTTGAGTTGGTTGAATCTGAATCTGACTGAATCACACGATGAGATGAATACTTAGTACGTATGTATGTAGTAAAAAATTCTTTATGCTCGCTTATGCTTGATACTTTTTCAGAGGGGATTTTTTGGGGTGGTAAGAGGCGTGGCGTATTTCCCGAGCGCTGAGTCAGATAGAGAAGCCAAGCTCCGTGGATAGTTCTTCTTCTCAACAAGAGAATCGACAAAAGAGAAGACACCGTATCAAATTCTCTTACATTTAAAGGCTGAAAATATTTTTACTCAGAGAGGAATCTATAAGGTAAGGTGAAAAAGCCGGCCGGCTTAATGAACACAGTATTCTGGAATGATATTACCACATATTTATATAGAAAGGTTGTACATGTATGCTTTAAAGCGCCACTTCAGAATGTAGTATATATTCAGTAATTTTAGTACGCACGCATTCATGTAAAATATTCATACATAGATAGATATAGTGCAAGATTACCATGTATATTTTCAAAGGTGAACTTTTCGAGGAGGAAAAGAGTTCGTCAGCTTCAGCAAAATCCATTTAGTTAATGTTTTATCATCGTCACCGAGTCCGTCCGACGAATGTACGTACATAAGTAAATATAAACTCGATATGTATGAGTCTTTCTTCTATATTGGGCATTTTTTTTAAAGGAAATCGTCTCCACTAGGGTTTTTTATCCTCTAAAAGGTAGTTAGGCTCTTGCGCTTTAAATATAATATTGTTATTGTATCATAGGCATTATTGGTAGAAGTTGTAGTAAAGGTGTAAAAGTAGTTGGAGCCGTATTTATTTATTGAAACGCCGGTCTGTTTTTTAAACAACCAGTGGGATTGATGAGATCAGAGATTCCTGAATGAAGGCAATTGGATTACTGGTAGTGGGAATACAGTGATATTTATATAAAATTGTTTCTTTGTCACAGCAGAGGTAGTGCTTATCTGCTAGTTCTTGTCTTTTACTCATCAGCACAGGCACTTGCATCATGCAGCTATAGCACATTTTAAAAAATGTTCCCGAATGAAATGACTCAAATTTACTGTGTTCATGCATGTATGTGGTCTTAGTTTACGTCATTTGCATCATCAGCAATTATATAATTGGAGTCCATAAAAATGTCATATATTAGAGAAGATACGGCTTTTTCACAAATTAATAGGCATGTATTATTCAAGCATTACAGAAATGTTATATAAGACCCATGCAGCATATTAGCTATCTATTTAGTCGTAATCGTCATCATAGTATAAAACCCAATTCATTTTGGCAGCTGCAACAACTCCGAGTAATAAGAAGCGCAAGCGGTATATATACTACCTAAAAAATGTATATATTTTACAACATATTTACATGATTCTATAAACTCTAAAGTCCATTCCATATACTTCCTATTCCAACTTTTTAAGTTTGGATGCTGCTGCGTTTTTTTGACACACTCGACTGACAAAACACTGAAGCTGATCATATCATATTTTTTAAACATACCCACAAGCCAGCAAAGCTTTCGCTTTTTTTTCTACTGTCAAGCTTTTAGGCAGATAGGCAGGTAGGTATCAATAAAAGGAGCATTCATACAATTTTGTGTGGAGTTGAGCAGAAGCCGAGGTTTTAGGTAGAGCACAAACAACGACGACGGTATAAAGCATTCATTTGTATATTTTAAGCAATTATATATATACGGCTTTTATAGACTTGCGGTATGATAGTATGGCATGGTATCTGTTTTTATGACTTTTGTGCGGTATATATTTCCTCTTCGTGGAGATGGAGTATGTATGTATAGCTTGTAGTTGTGCAGAGGTGGAAAGCCGACTACTGACATGTATGCACGGCTCTTGGTCTCTCGGCTAAAAAAAGGGGAAGAGGAGCTCTCTTCTCTCTCTCTCAAAAGCACAGAGACGAATGCGAATGAATATGAGCAGAAAGGAGAGAAGAAGACGAGAGAAGGAGAGCCGACGGAGCATTTTTTGGCCATGTACTAATGTTAGCATCCATATTGGATTTCGGTGTAGTAGAGGCCAGCCACGCTGTGCTCTCTTCAATTTTTAGAATAATTTTTCTAGGATATTTAAATAAACTATAAGGATAATTTCCAGAAAGCAAATTAACTATAATTAAGATTTAATAGTTCCCCTTTTACTCCTATTGTTACTGTTATTATTTTTATTGCTAATTAATTATTATTATAATTGATAGCGTATTTAAGATCACACACAACAGGGAAACGTACGTACGTATATAATTTTTACATCTCTTATCTACTCTGCTATACTACTTGCTATATACTACACTGTTACGTAAACGCTATTATTATCTATCATCATCATCACCAACAGCTCGTAAGACAGAAGTAAAAGTAGTTGTCATTCCTCCATCTACTTTTTAATTAAATTTAAATTGTTATATTTAACTAACTAGTGTGACGACAAGTACTACAAAAAACCCAGATAAGTACTGAAACATCTTTAGAGTAATTTAACAATTTGTCAACTGTCGCTTATAATTTAGTACGGAAGATTTATCATCGAGTAGACTACTACACATACTTTTTTAGTAAACAAACCCTCACAGACAAAAGGTGCTTCATTATTTTGAAATTTTTGAAAGAGACAAGAGCAATAACTTAACTTGTAGATCATCACCTGGTATTCGACTTTGTAGAGACTTAATTGAGGCTCATTACGACGCGCGGCAACACCACCATCAAAATAAAAAATTTGTACAAGAAGAGGACACCTGGATTTTAATTAAAATTGTCGACAATTCCTTCCCAAATTAACTCACGTGTTGGCTTTAGGCAGCCACATTCCAAAATAGGGTCGAACGTGATTATCGACTGCACTGCTGGAGGCAACTTGTCCAGCGGTGTTAAAAATAATCAGGACAGCATCATGAAGAAAGATGGCGAATGTGACGAGAGAGGGTGAGTTTTAAATATTATTTATTTACTATTATTATTTTAATTGGTTGACATTTATTTGTTGTGGTGGTTCAGCTGATACATGAGTGTGGTCACAATGTCAGTTTCCAGTTTCTAAAGTGGGTGTTTTTGTTGGCATTTCCAGGAAGTTGTTCATTGGTGGACTTAGCTGGGAGACTACGATTGACGGATTGCAGCGTTATTTTAGTCGTTTTGGAGAAGTTGTCGATGCGGTGGTTATGAAGAACCCCGAGACCGGTCGCTCCAGAGGATTTGGGTTCGTGACCTTCAGTGACCCCGCTAACGTAGATGCTGTATTGAATAGTGGACCGCATCAACTTGATGGCCGCACTGTAAGTTCACATGTCATATTTAACTAAAAATGTAATATCTTTCCCTCCTTCAAGCATTGACTGAGATAATGAAGATTGTTGTATTTAATTGACGCATTTATTTCATGTGTATTTCCAGATTGACCCTAAACCATGCAACCCACGGACGATGCAAAAGCCAAAACGGGGTTCCAATGTCCCCAAGGTCTTTTTAGGAGGGCTGCCACCCAATGTGACTGAAACTGATCTCCGACAGTTCTTCGATCGTTATGGGAAAGTGGTTGAAGTAGTTATCATGTATGATCAGGAACGTCGCCGAACCCGAGGTAAGAAACTGAACTCTTTATTTTTCTGCTTATAGGAAACTTTTAAACTAGCATAATATTATGTATTGTGGTAAGGCTGAGAAGTTAAATGTCAACAAATGCTGACATTGAAGCTTTCCACGTACTGTGTCTAAACAGCCGATAGTAAATGCCTTCACATAGTGCATGATGTCTCGAAAATCGGACATCGTGTCTCCTTGTCGGCTACACACATGTCATTAGTCATTACTGCTGTCCAATTCATAGAATTCATAGCGAAGTAATTCCAATTAATTTTTAATTCCATTGTTAAACTTGACATTTGTTACGATAGGGTTCGGATTTGTTTCATTCGAGACCGATGACCCTGTGGAAAGATTAGTTGCGGAGCACTTCGTGAACATTAACGGAAAGCAGGTATTAAAAACCTTTCTTCTGATTTGATTAAAACTATTCCCTCCGTCGTGAACGCATTCGCTCAAATTGCGGGCGGGTGTTTAAGCTTTTAATTATTATTACAATTAACCATTTCATAATTGGAGCCTTGAGTGTAATAGCTCTAATTTCTAATATTGTATATTGAGTTAGCATGAACGAGTTTGTAATCACGTTGTTTCAGCACAAGCTACTTTATCTTAGACAATAACTACTGTTATTATTATAGATTTAAGTAAGCTAAGCACAAATACCTAATAAGTGCGATATCTTACAGTAATCAAAGTTGTGATTAGATTCTAGATTGGTAGATAATGTAAGTAAGTTGTAAGACATTAGTTGCTTAAAAAGACCTAAACGTGTTTAATTGACGTAAGGAATGCTGAATTAGTCATTTGTAAATTAATGTTTGAGTGTAATGGTGGAATATCAGCCATGGTGTATGGTGTCGGGTCAGGACAAGTACTCTATCGATCTATGCGCTCCTAATTGTAGGTTGAAATCAAACGTGCTGAGCCTAGAGATGGTCGTGGTGGTGGAATGGGTCGTCAGTCCGGATGGGGAGCGATGGTAAGATGAATATGATACAGATTGGGAAAAAATACATTTTGTAAGTTGGGAATAAGGGAGTCCCGTTTTATACCCTCATGACTGTTTTCGGAATTCTTTTTGTTACAGATGGGCAATCCAATGGGTCACATGGGACCCCCGGGAGGCATGATGCAAGGATACCAAGGCTGGGGTACTCCTCCTCAGCAATCTGGATATCCTCCACAAGGTTACAACCCCGGCGGTGGACAAAGTTATCAAGGCTGGGGAGCTGCACAAGCTACTCAAGGACAGCAAATGCCACAGTGGGGAAGTTATGGAGCTACCCCACAACAAAGCTATGGCTATGGTGAGCGGGTCAATAATCTGTACAGTTCGTCTAGTAGATATTTTCAGTAATGTAGTCCCCGAGTCAGGTTAAGTTCACTACTGCTACCAACAAACAACATTCAACTACGTCAGCGAGAATATAAAAACAAAAAAGTTATTATTATTGTATAACATCTCTGTATATGTGTATCTTTTAATTTAACATCGTCTACTACAAAGTAAGTTTATATAATGCCATAATGATGAGAAGTTAAATGCTAGAGCAGAACAGTAAAGGAATTTACATAATATATAGTAGTCATCAGAAGCTAAGATTTTTATAGTAGGACCTTATACCTTACGAAACGTATGGCAGAAAATGGAAGATCCCTCACACGTTAACTGTACTTTTAGAAAACGACATAAGGGATTATTTTAAGAATTCCTGAAAATTTCTGTTCTTTATCTGTTTTATGTGTGCATTTTTATGAAAGGATTAAAATCGCTTTCCCGGCTTTTGGGACGTTTTTAGTTTAAAACTTGACGGTGTTTTCTTCATTTTTATTATTTGATTGTGCTTGTAAAAAAGGCGACTCCAACTTGAGATTCTTAAACAAACACGTTGAGTTATTGGAATGGCAGTAGGTAGACGAGGGATCTTTACATTGTAATGTCGCAAAACGGAACTTTCTTCCAAGATTTTCTCTTCCATATATTATTATCTCGATTTCCACATCCAGTTTATCAGGCATATGTGTACATGGATTGACTCATTAACTAAGCTTGTCATGAACATTTTAGGTACGACACCCCAAAATAGCTATGGAGCAAACTGGAACTACACAATGGGCCAGAACGGCCAGAGTGGTGGTGCCACTCCACAAGGAGCTGACATGTACGGCAGGCAAGGAACTACTCCAACAGCTGCCCCAGGAACTCCTGCAGCACCAGCACCGCAGAAGCCGACTTCAAGCTATCCATACTCTACGCCACAGCCGCAATATGGTTCATCTGCGGGTTACACTCACACTCAGCCACCCCAAGACACCGCTGCTGGGGCTTATGGACCTTCTCGTGCATACGGTAATTAAAATCTTTTGTTATTTTAGCTTATTTTTTTCTTATCCACAATTAGCAACATCCACCTCTCAGGCCCAGGCGCTTCCCGTCGCTCTTGGTGTATAGACTTAACATTTTTCCTCCGCTTTTTTGTATCTGCTTTTGAGTTTGGCTTAACGTTGCCAGTGGCTGTTTACATGTTCCCAGTCATCATCCATTACTACAAGAAGAGTTTTTTCTTTTGTTTTTTCTTTTTTCCATTTTGTTTCATTTCTGTTTCTGTTATTTTCAATGTTTAGGTACTGGGGCGGCCTCTGGTTACGGTACTGCTGATGCTACAGCTGCTGGAAGTTATGGAGGTCCTGGACCTCAGAGAGGTGGGAGTTATTCTCAACCGGGTCAGGCATCTGGCTACCATCCTTATCGAAGAATGTAAAAAAATCGTAATTCATTATCATTTTACAGTAAGAACCTAACGACCCCAAACATCAACATCATGTCAACCCCGCGGAGTTATCATTCATCAACAAGCAAAATCCCGTGGAAATCCAACATCATAGATCAAACACAATCAGAGGACATTTTTAAGCAAAAAACAAAATATACTACTACTGCACACATCCTATCAGGTTTGCGTTGCATCCGGGAGCTCATGGACTTTAAATAATATTGTTCACTCACGTCTATTAAGCGACATAACCTGTTTCACTTTTTGCATTTCATATAAATATTCACGCCGTACGGATGTCTTATTTCTCCCATTATTAATTCAAGTTTTAAATTATTCTTACAAGGTGGTCCATCCTTTCGTATAATCATGGGCGTGCCTGTATTATTATTACTACACAGCTTAGATTATTATTAAACCTATTACATCATACAAAACAAACTCGTATTATTATTAAGACCCTACGTGACAAGCAAATGATTAAAAACAAGACCAACGGTACTGAGCTAAAATACTAATCTCTACATGTAACTTAATTAATAAAACAATGTCGGTAATGTTATCATTATTATTATTTCTATTTATCATGCAAGTCTTCGTATGAAACGGAGTATTTTTGGGGTAACAACTACTTCTCTGTTGTAATTAATCCATTCTTATAAAGGAAATCAATATTATTATGATTACTGTCTTGTATAAAGTCTCGATCACGGGGTAAACAGAAATAAAAAGTACACACGCAAACGTTTAAGGGTAGAAAAAAATTGTGAGTTTACAATGGTAAAAAAAACTATTATAATTGTCTTTAGATGTACTACTGCCAAGACATAGGCAAATGAGAGAATTTTTTATATTTTTTTGTTTTGTTTTTCAAGTTTCATTGACTATTTACTAATTAATAGACCACACACTATTTAAGTATGTTACATTATTCTACAAACAGGACGACTAATAATGCAGGCAGAAAGTATACTATAGAGCAAGTATAATATTTCCTCAAGATTAGTTTTACATTTTAATCAAGGCTAAAAATTTAAGTTTAATGTAGGGAATTATTATTATCGGGAACCCCTAAACAAGCAAGAAATATGTATATGAGAATGCTCAGATAACTGTAAAATTTGTCATCTACTAAAATATTGTCACTTGATATCAGCAGCAGCAGCAGTAATTCTATAAACTATCTAGTATATTTACATCAGTTTTAAAGAAAATTTTTGAAAAAAGGAGCCCATGAACCTGAGTAGCGTCTTAACTATCTATAAAGTATAATGCGAATTTTCGATAAAGAAAAAGAATGTGCACTAATTTGAAACGACAAAGGTTTTACCCATTTAATTACAAAGTCCATCGTGTTTGATCTGTATGAGCTGTATTGTACATATGTACATATCTTACTGAAATACTAAACAGTAGTTCTCAAAAACTTTGAAAGGTAGTAGTAAAGCACATTAAGAGTTAATTGTATTGTAGTTTAAATAATGAAAAAGTAATTATGATAATTGAAAAACTGTTGGAACATCCGTATTAATATTACTAGCAATGTAGTAAAATTATTATATTATAACTATATAACTAATATTATCATTCATGTTACTGTAATTTTGAATATATGATAGGAAGCTGACAATGTTATAAAAAATTGTTATTATTATCACTCTAATTATTATTAATTACTTCGTTGTTTTGTTTGATTTTGACATTTTATATAGATTGTTTGTTCTTTATATCTTTCATGGTTTGTTCCTCTGTAATTTTTATTACTATGCAGTGGTGATTGTACTGAGACAAGTCTCCAAAAAGGACTGTTTAAAGTTAATCAAATTAAAATACGTAGAATTTTGACATATTCGTGTTAGCGGAGGAAAAGGATATATTATTATCACTAATTATTATTAATATTATTACGATTACAGTTTATCTGATTTTAAAAAGTTTCCAGTTTCATTTTAACTCTAGTAGAGCATATATATATATATAGCGTGTGGTTAGCATTATGATTATTGATAGTTCGAACGTAGGGAGTAGGTACATCACTTACTGCAACTTTATAACCAGAAAACAACCAGCAGAATGTATGCCAATTGTAAATTAAGTTTATGATGTTTGTCTTTATTAGAGGTAATTTAGAGAGGAGAGTGGAGATGAAAAAATGGATCCTAGGATAATTTATAATTACATGGTCTTTTAATGTAGTTAACTGGCAGTTAGTTTCCTCACTTAACTGATGATGATCTACAAATCTTTTTAAAAGAAACGAAGTCAAAGAATATTTTAAGAATCGGTATTATGGAATCATGATGACCTACCGCGGGACTTTAACTGTGAGTTTACCTCTTACTTGTTGTAAACTGTTATTTACAAAACGAAACCTTAGTAGGGTAGATAGTTTATTATTGAGTACATTATTCTCTAAATATACACACATACGCTGTACTGTTGTCGATTTACAAAAAAAAAGTCAAGCCTTTATATTCTCGCCATATAAGAAGTAAAAAAACAACGGAAAACTTAATGAAAAGTAACTCTACTAGGTTCACTATCATTGGTCACGTCAGGCTGAAGTAGGAAATCAAAAATGAAAACGGGTTCAGTCCTTAAAATTTTAGGAACTGATCTTGTTATATAAAGTTTAACAAGGTAGGTTTATGATTATTACTCATTTTCCAAGCATTATTAACGAGCAAGCAACAAGAAAAAACGTCATAGTCATAATTACTCTACTATATTTATGATTATTATAAATTCTCTTTTTTTAAATTTTTGCACTTACTACACCTTAAGAAGAAAATTCCTTATTAGTATATTTAATTATGATGGATATTACTGGAAACGAATTGGTGTTGTGATAGAAGAAAAATTATTAGTAGTCAATTTGCAATTTATTAATTAGTAGAGATGAAAATGATGAACAATCAACAACAAATTAAGTATATAATATCCCTTTTTACTACAATGATACATGTCAGTGTTCGTGCTAAAGTAATCTTTTTATTATTATTATAATTTGTTTTTACGATGTCAGGTCTTTTAAGATGAGAATATTATAGTAGTTGTTATTTATTGTCATTATTAATTATGATTATGATTATTATTGACTGCTCTGCTAAATGTTCACCAATATGTCGAGTCACACGAGTTTGACTATATATTTATCGAGCGTGTTCTTTATGTAATCTACCATATTATCATAAACTAATCCAAACGCAGTAATTGTCGTACGTCTCGTACTGTCTAGTAGAAAAGGTTATTGTAACGTGCTTATAATCATCGGAAACGTAATAAGGTTATCTTTTTAGAATTATGATTATCATTATGATTATTATTAAAGTACGGACATGAAGAACGTGATCTTTAACTTTAACCCCCGTAATTATATAAACAATTAATTGTACTAGAAGAAATGATTTTTCGCAAAGACTTGAACAAACTTTAGTGGTACATTAATATTCAAAACGGAAAATGAAAAGAACTACAAAATAAGTTCGAAATATATAGGTTCAAACTCATTAATAATTGGTACGTACGTAAACCGTCGTCGTAAATATGTGTTTTGCAGGTACAGTAGTAGGAATTTTTCTATATACATTAACTTGCACCAAGTATCAAGTATTTATTGTGTTATCGTTATTATTAAAACTCTATAAAAAAATCAGTCGCAAAAAACAAGTCCACCCCCTTCAGAGAATATACACTTGAAATGCTTATATATACAGATTACTATCGTGGAGGACGATGGACCTTAGAGAGAAAAACAGTCATTACAAATTTTTGTAATGATAAATTTTTGCAAGTTTCATTATTATTGTTATTAACGTATATCCAACAAATTTTTTAGTAATAATACCGTCAAAGCCTGTGAAGGGACTATGATTCCCTATTCCGATTCAGTAGACTTACTGTTTTAAACTAAAAATACATAAGGTAAACATCTCGAGGAGTCTTATTTACAGAGAGTCCATACAAAACACTACTAAAAGTTAAAACAAAGATAAAAAGTAACAGTATGATTTTTGCCACATATTTTAGAAGCATAAAAGAAAAAATTTCAAAGAGCCAAGCTATTGTAAATTATCCTACTTCCGACTTTTGACATGAAGACACATCTCTCATGTTGTTAGCTGCTGTACACTATATATATGTGTGTGTATCGTCGTGTGTCTCAAGGAACTTTATTATTATATGAGTAGTATATGATAACTATGAATGTATCATGTAATCTTTGACTTGTAGCTGTATGAATTTTTGATTATATCCTATTGTAATTTTACCATCTACTGTTATTAATACAATTAATCTATTATACTATACTGCTTAACAGTTCATTGTATTGTATGTATTTACTACCCAACAACTTGACTATAGAGAAAAAGCAACATGACTATTAGAAAATTTGAAAATCCTGGTGGGAGTCATCATTATAATATTTAAAAACAGTTTAGAAACATGCTTACATTATTATCATGAATATGCTATTATTAATATAATATGTAATTGATAATTATTACTATCATCATGAAGGTCCTAGAACTGTGTAATGTAGTTGTAATTATTATTATAAATGGGACATTATTTCTCTGATGAGTGCACTGGTTGAATCGTGTACAATGCCAACAGCCAATAATAAAAATGGAATAATCGTTGATTATCTCAGTAGTCAAGATTTAAAAAAATGAAAAAAAAAGTAATTGTTATGTAATGCGTATGACACGTGTAAAATTATTTATATGCATTGATGTTGCTGTGTATAGGAATGTTTACGTTTTAATTAGCTAAGTTTTTAATACTTATTTAATGAGATCTCATTTCACATATTAAGTTTATGTTTAATAGCTACAAGAGAAAATTTTCCATACAATGTGATTTTTAGGAGTGTACGAATTTATAATTTTTAAGCTAAATAGCTGGATATATAGAGGAACTTTGCACACAAATTATTTCTTTGATAATATTATTCTAATTATGATAGAGATCAAGAGATCATTTACAATTGGTTAACTAGCTAAAAATATACCATTAGGATTATTTTTTAGTTTTACAGTTTTTAAAAGATTTTGTTGTGGTACATGACATGACACAAAGTAGGTTTATAGTATACTTTTACAAATTAAGCATTTAAATCCAATTTTCAACATTGTCCAGTAGAGCACGTAATCTGAGATTCGCATCCGAATTGTCATTTCCACTAGTGGTTATTGTGTTAAGGCTCTTCTTCTTGTATTCCTGAGGGTACACCCGTGGTCCGGCTAGGGCATGTTGAGGGGTCTCTCTGCTTCCGTAAAACAATAGCTCAACAGAGTCAATGGTGCCTCCGTTGTCTGCAGATAGTGTCTGTAAGTTTATATATCAGTTTAAGTGACAAGGTCTTTTTAAGAAGTGGTTAGTGTAAAAGTTTAGCTTATAGTATTTTTTTTAGATATTCCAACAATTACCGAGTCAGTTACATAAAATTGCCATTTTCCCGTGGGGTTTTCTCCCCACGTGTGAGCTGATATGAATGGCCAGTCCTCAAATCCTGTAGGGGATACATCGTTCTTTCTTGGAAATAGTAGACGCGTCTTGGTTCCTGGTTTTAAGTAAGATAGTATTTAGTTGAGTTTTAAGAATAGATAAGTTCAAGGTCTTATAGAGTGTTGGTAATATAAGGGTACCTGAAGGTGACACCAAGTCGATTTGGAGTGCTCCTCTATTAGAGTAGTGAATTGTAGTGGTAACTTGTACGTGTTCCAAGTAGTTTACCTCGTTGTCGGTACCACGGCAAGAGTCGCTCAGGAATTCAACAACGTTAGGCTTCAAAGGGTTGATTTGGTTCATTTCTCTGCACAGTTTAAGATATGGTTATCATTAGATCATTTAAGCATTATCATAAGCATAAGACATATATTTACATAAGTCATAAATTCGCTTAAATAGTAATAAGATATATAGTTACTGAAAATGGTAAGTCATTTGTGCTATTTGTATGATTACTTTTACACAGTTACGTAGTTAATTTGTTTCTTCAGCATGTTTGTACAACTTTTAGCAGTTTTAAATTAACTTTGATTCTTTAAGTTTTCGTAAGTACGCTGAAATATTTGTATAACCTTTTTCGTAATACTTTAAATTCCTTACTTACTAGTAGTTATACATAATATCACACATGTACATTTTCAGGAACTTAAGCATGCACTAAGATAATTAATTATGGCATTTAAGGGGCATTATGATACTAATTTAGTACGGCAAGGGCAAATGAAACAGGTTCTGTTGAGTTTATATTTTTTTTTATAAATCTCTGACTTACATTGGAAGAGATTTTATTCGACACACGCGCTGTACTGGGACATTCGTCCAGTTTCGCGCAGTTTTCACCATGCCATGTGCATCCATTAGACCAAAACCAAATCTTGAGTTGTAATGGAATCCTGCTCGGTTAATTCTCCATCCGGGGTTATCCATAAGAGGACCTGGTTGGGACGTCCAAACTGTGAGATGTTGGACATCGCGCCAAGTGAGCTTCGGACTGGAAAAAAGGACATCAGCGTGGTATTTTTTATATAAACTATATTTTTGATGGCTTGTGCATTATTTTCTTTCTAAAATCTTGGTTATGTAATTATTCTCATTTGGTTGTAATCATTTAATTCTATTATTTAAACTACACAAGTGAGTACTTACTTTGCTTCCAGTACTAATGCAACTATTCCAGCTGCCAAAGGAGCCGAAGCGGATGTTCCAGTGTGACTTGTTGTGCATTGATTGTTCAGGTCCGTAGTAGCCTATAATAAAATACTTAATTCTTGAATTTTGTAAACTCAAATGGCATAATGGTTCTTATAATAACAATTTACAATCTTTTGATCTGTGTATGCTCCACTGGAATAGGTAACGGCTAAGGTAGACGGACATTTTTCACCATACCATGGGAAACTACCCGACTCGGAAGCACTTCCAATTGACAGCGTGAACACGTTGGATGCATATCCATCACAGCTACAACAGTCGCCTTTAGATCCTCCATTCCCTGATGCCCACACGTAAATTATTCCTAATCCGTTCCGACCCTAAACAAACGATAAATCAAATAAAACCTTTTTTAATGAGATTAAAAATAACTGTCGTTCCAAAAAAATAATTTGTCATATAATATCATGAACGTAATGTTGCGTAATTTTGTTATCTCATTACCTGTGTAACACCTTTCATAAATGCTCGTTGGGCTAATCGCCCCGGACCTTCCACAGTTTCGCCATCATCATTAGGTCCCCAAGAAGCTGAGAATATGTCAACTTTTTTCAAAGCAAATGACAATGCTTCTCCTTCTACACGATCACTGACAGGACCATCCAGCATTCTTACACCTACAATTTAATATAAATATTCGCATGTTCTTAAACGATATTCAAAAGTATGTGGAATAGCTTTTATGAAAATGGTAAAAGTCAGGGAATTTGTATTTTGGCTAATGACGCATGAGAACATTTTATTATTTTGGTACATAGCTTACCACCAATGCCAGCATTATAGGCTATGCCCACACCACACTTGGAATTATTAGCTTGCATAGCGACTTCTCCAGCACACCGTGTCCCATGAGCATTATCCGGTTTCGCATTATATCGCGGCATCGGATCATTATCATTGTCATTCAAGTCGCCACTGATGCTAGGAACCTGTATGAAAAACAAAGAAGATTGAAAACAAAAAAAAAACTCTACCACAAATCTATACCCAATACCCAATATTCGTAAAATCATCCATATTATGCTTTCATTCTATTTACATAGTTTTTCATCAGGTCACTGTGAGTATGCTCCAGTCCATCATCTAAAATTACAACATTCACACCTCTGCCTGTATAACCCATTTCAAAAACGGGAATTACGTTAAGGTCCAATCTGGGAAGTGAAGTCTTTGTCCTTGTGTCTTGCTGCAAAATAATTTCATGTTACAATATTTTTACAAGGTAAAACATAAAAATGAAATTATGATTTTTATTATGAATTATATTTTTTCAAATATGTTTTTCTGCACATACCATGTACCACTGTTTATCCCACAATGGATCGGTGAAAGCTTTCGCATACGGGTTTTCATGATGTCCACCAATAATATCATCCGAAGTAAACCAATTTCCAATGTTGAAATTTTTTACGAGGTTCATAATATCGAGATCTCGTTTTACCCGGGATTTTGAAAACTGCTGATCAGCCCAATTAACCTGGTTTAAAAAAGTTTATAGTGGTCACATAAAATAAAGTTTTATTGTCACTGCATTTTTTGCTTTTTTTAGCTCAACGAAAAAAATGCATGCAGTATTGCATTTTGCACGGAAACGGGGCACTTTGAAATTTTTGTATAGTTCTGTTCTATTGATTGGATACGTACCTCGCGGTAGGCTAAAAGATGGCTGGTTAACTCTCTGGCATGTCGTTTATGGCCTGTTGGATGATCAGGTTTTCGCAAAAGGTACACATCAGGGAACCCTTTCACCTAATTAAATAATACCTAATTATTACTATCACAAAATTTAACTCTGGGAAGAAGAAACGCGATGGAAAAACAGGCATTCTTTCATGATGTGGCAATTGCCATAAAAATTGGGGTAGTGAAAGTGTTCACGTACTACTTTACATTCCACTCTCAGTAAGATGCGTTACTGGGAAAATGAAATCACGACTGAATGCAACGGATCAACGGTCATTACAATGACGATAATAATTATTACGTTATTGCCAACATATAAAAAAAACTTCCAATCCAGAGACTCTTGAACTCTGACAACACGATTATTACTATTAGTTTGTTAGCCCATTGATTTCGTACCTGACCCAAGTTTTCATATCCAGCCGTAGATGCAATTCGATTAGCCTCTTGCTCTCCTCCAGTGACATGGACCAGCCATTCGTTAGTGTAATGGAGAGCATTGTCATGTCCTGTATGACTAGAATGTGGGGGTTCCCAGAAGAGCTCATTTTTTGGCTCGATATCACCATACAACATTTCAATTAAACGGTCCAACGCCTCGTTAACATGATTATAAAATTCAGTCCTATTGTCGCTCACACTAGGTGACTGAATACCGAGAGCAGTGGCATTCAAAATGCTTTCACTACTCCCATTTTCTCTGCTAATACCACGAGCAAATCTTGCTCTAGCTTCAAACACAGGTACTGTTATAAGAAATGTGAAGGCTAAAGCTGTTGTCAATTTTGTTAAAAAATACATTCTGAAAGAGAATGTTTTAGAGAAATCCTAGTTTCATAGGTCAAAATTTTAAAATCTTCCTTTTATGTCTTATATCACCGTATTTTGTGGTGAAAGCATATTCGGGAAGAGAAAACTAAGAAAAATTGGATATCAGTGAGTTTTCACATACAACCCTTTTTCCCGTTTCAACTTGCTAAAGTGCTTTAAAAAGTGAAGTAGTAATGAATGGAAAGGTGTCGTTTCTTTTTACTTTTTAATGAAATCTGATTAACTACATGTACTTTACTACTGTACATCACTGTCATAAGAACTTCACACAGGTATATTATATTATGCTCAACGAACCGTGATAGTAAATGAGAAAAAGACCTTTCAGAGTTCCAGGACGCTACTGTACAAAAGGAGAGTATGTAACTGGGAGAGAGAGAAAAAAGTCAAAAAGGAGATTGAGTTGAAATGCATATGCTAATTTTGGGGATTAAAGGAAAATGGTAAAACTGGTCGTAACCATAAGTAGATGGTATGGAAGAGAGAATAGAGAACATTGGGGAAGACATGGTGGGAGGATGAAAAGCTGTTGGAATAAAGTGGAAAGAAAATGAATTGATTATGACGACAGAGACGTGTGTGTTTGTAAAGTGAAGATGGTGATAGGGATGATGACTATGATAGTTCATCCAACAGGTAATTTAAAGTTGACTATAACTATACAGAGAATGTAATGGATTCAAAGAGATAGGAAGAGTGTAATGTTCTCTAGTAGTAGTGGAGTGAATGAGATAGTGATTAGCGCAGATTTTCCTTTTTAGATTATGTATATATATCTTAAATGAATAATGTGATGAGATGATATAGAATGCAAAGTAGTTATCATGATATGGTAAATGAACGATGCCACGAGAGAGTGTACTGGAGGATATTGTCTTCTGTTATCTCTTTGTCGAGAAAAACATTTAAACACTACAAATATACACTGCTATTCATTACGATAGCATTATTCAAACGAACTGAAAGCTCCTGTATTTTCAAAAACACGAGTTGTCAGTATAACAAGCAGTATTCTATTTCATTTCGTAGTTGACGTCCTTCTTGGATCTCGAGTTCCGTTAATAGCTAATGAATAGTCGCAGTCGATGAAATACCGCAGTTGTTTTTAAACCGCAAACACTCTCGGAGTGCAGATACTACTCAAACAAAAAACGATGTAGGTACATACCTGCCTAGGTACATTTCGGAGATTTGCATTTGAAGGCATAAACATTTTTGCACATAGGCTAGTTTACTTGCGTTGTTTCATAGCTTGTTGGTAGATTGTTAGCTTTACCTGTTCGAAATGTCCATCAAAAAATCAGTTCGGTGTGTCCACATCCGTTTGCTTTGTTCGTAAGTTTGACTTTATCAGTAAAGCTAGATTATGGATAATGTTTATCAATCATTCTGCGACTTATGCTTAAATGGTGATAGGATGACACATATGCTGGTGGATAAAGATGATAAAAAGCATCCATGCACATAATGTGTAAGAAAAAAGTATAGATTTTGATGTGGTCATTCAGCAAGTATTTTACCGCGTGGTACGTTTTATGAATGGATAGTGAGTGCTGAAGACGCTAATTCTAATTATGTTAAGCTTTCATGAGAGCATAAAGAACCGTTACGAGTAGGTGTTTTTAGACGCAGGTTCTATGATAGCAGCTCTGCATCACACGTTTTCAAAGAAAGACAAAAACATTCTTCGTTTGCTATACGTGAGGTAGCACGACTGGAATGATGAAATGAATTTAGAGATCTGAGAACAGGATGCAAACGGAAGAAAAGAAAGATACCGTGGATTATAATCACGGTATTGTACATGACTCATGTCACAAATCACGTAATTTTAATGCATATTTAGTGACTCACGTGTGTCCTATGGTCCATGACGTCTAACTAACCTTAGTATTTTGTTTTACAGTTTATCTCAAAATTCATTCATTGTTAACATGCAAGTCGAAAGTACACACTTAATTACACTGCGCTGCGTGAGTTGGAATAGAATATGTAATGACTGAACAACAGTGCAGTAATACGAAAGGTGAGGAAAAGAAACCCAAAGAGTTTTGTGTGCTATCAAAAACACTATGGAAGAAATGCGCTAAGTTACTACTGAACTCTGATCTTTTTTCATTTGTAAAAATGTCACGAAGAGAGGAAAAGTATTGACGGACATGAAGTACATTAGACCAGTTATGTAGATGAATGTCATATATTGCACTGAAGATCAGATAAAAGCGCATCACTTACAGTTACATGGATCATAACGAATTCCCAGTACAAAAGTGTCACAACAAATTGACTTCAAACATAGAGCAAGACCAATTTGTAGGCTGTTAAATGGGGATTTTTTAAAGAACTTAGAAAAACTATAACACACAAGTTCTTATTTCCAATGATGGTTCATAGCAGTTTGGGAAGGGGACCACCCTTGTAAACCCCACACATTTGCTTGATCTCTGAGAAGACGGAGGTGAGATACATTTTGCCGTTACAGTCCCAGTCCACTAAAATGTACCAAACCAATTAATAAATATGTATGCATTCATTCATGACTTTTGTTTTATGGAGATTTTTTGGTACAAACCAACATATTGATTAAAAACAATTGACATAAAAGTTTTAGCACACTTTGGTAGCGCTTAGTAAGTAGATTTGTCGTGACACTTTTTATGCGTCAAAGTTATAGTGTGCATGTGCTATGATAGTTAGGTAGTATACTTTTGCACGTGTCTCGGAAGCACCAGCAAAAGACACGTAGCTAAATTTACAAATAAACTTGCGTAGTGTTTGCTTTTGACACTACTAATTGCAAACTAGTGGTAAATGAGTGTGAGTAACGGTTGCAGCTT
>JAQIXW010001126.1:0-21396 GCA_034700685.1 Willowsia buskii
GGTTTTCGATGATGCTCTATCCAACAGAAAAGGAATTATTCAAATCCCGAGCGGAGCATATCGTGCATTCCCATTGTCAGCACCAGCACCAGATTAGAAATGAAGGCTATAAGCCGGTTGTGGCTTTTGGGACTCTGACTCGGTTTTAGTCATCGCACTCACTACGTTGCAATCCTACTTGCACTCTGCTGCTCTCAGATAGAGCTTCCACTTTAGCCAACAAAAGGCAAGGCATTTACACCAGCAGCAGTTGGTTTTTGGTTTGGTGGAGTTGCTCTTCATAAATATATATATGCTCTTGTCAGACAAGCCATAAGCGAGCGTTGCTATACGGTTTTGTGTGCAGTTCCTCTTCTCCTCTTGCAACTAAAACGCTGTTCTCTACACAATGCTTCTTCTCATGCTACATGTTCTCCTCCGCTAAGTACAGCTTAGACTTTAGCTGTTCATCCTCAGTTTACTTTTGGCTGCTGCCGTTGAAGCACCTGCGTGCAGCAGCGTTTTGCATTCTGTCGCTATACAAGATATTCGTACATGTGCTTTTATGCTAATAAACTTCTCACATTTTTCTCAATGTCTCAAGGACTTTGATGAGCAAAGAAGAAGAGGAAGCAGCAGCAGAACTAACAAAATAAAACTTATTAGTAAACTACTAATTGTCGTCATTATCAGCATCATACTGATAAACTACACGGAACAAGTGCTTAATTAACAATTACAAAGTGTTTGTGGGAGTATTCAATTTTTGTCACAAAATCATACCATTTTGTTGAAACATTCCACTTGTTTGGGTAAGCAGAAAATTATATCAATTTTTTACATATATTTTCTAAGAAATGTGATTTTAAGTGTACGTCGCAGTGAGATTTTTTTGAAAGTCAAGTGGCAAAGTCATATATCATATTCGTCGTAGAAAATAGGTACTGCATTATATATACGACAGAAGCTCATGTGCTTAAACCGGAATTACAAGAAAAAAAAGTGAAGTGAATAAAGCATTTTGTTACAAAGTGTGAAATAAGGAGTTAACGATGAAGGATGAACAGAAAAAATCGAGTTTGCCATTGACAAAAACAATTTTACTAAATATGGCATCCCATCATTTTTACCCGTTGGCAAACCAGTGACATTGGTTTTTAGAAGCAAACAATTTTTTTGTGTAAAATCATAGGGCAGGTCATATACATAAGCATTGTTTCAAGAAAAATAGTACAATTCCATCCCATCATCATCATCATGATCATGATGAGATGAACATGAAAGGAAAATAGGAAAAAGATGCAAAAAAAGACGGAAAGCCTTGTGCACACTTTTTTGCCATGATGAGTTGTTGGTGTGTGTGTGTTTTGTAAAGAATGATGAAATGGGAAGTAGTTTAGTTCATACGGCAAGAGTTAATGATGATCAAGATCATGGCACTGGTGGTGGAGTAAAAATACTATATAGTCTAGAAGAGGGAGCACCTCTACTACCATTACCATCATGAATTACATTGACTATGACTCTGGCATTTCATTATAGTTACAAAAGCTCATCGTGGAATAGTAGTAGTAGTAGGCTAGGTTAAGATCGTTGTGGATCTTTTTTAGGAGAAACATTTTCTCATATGCATAATAACAATATATTATATGTATAACATTTTTAATGGAATTAGTGTTCCAAAATGCATCATCTCATACGTACAGCATATTATACTCATGCTAATAATATTATAAAAGCTCAATAACAAACAGTACATTTTATTATAACAATTTTTTCATCTTCCCTATCTATTTCAGAGATATATAGAGCTGTGTGTTCGCTCAGCTCAGAGAAGAAACAACGTTGCAGACAGGAGCAAAAAATAGCAGGTTGACCTTACCAGTGACCTTTGACAAAGACAAGGAAGCTAAAACAACATTCATCCGTATACACACACATAGTCATCAACATACACCAACTACACTCGAGTGAACGATGAGCACAACAAGTAGTGTGTAGTGCTGGTGGCATTGACTGTTTAGCAGTGATCGCGTGAACACGTACGACGATTGATCTGTGCGAGAGCATCAAATGAACAAAGTGAATTGATATCATATCTTCATATCATCATCATCTCATAGAGAAAAAGTGAGAATATTTTTTTCTTGATGTGAAGAAAAGTGAACCACAACAATTGAAAGTGAACAAAAGCTTAACAATTACTGTTTAAGAGTTATTAACAGTGAACTAGATTACTGTACTTTTTTTCTGCTAAAACGGATGTTCATACTCACACCCAAGCAGTCATTGTCATTCTTAACGAAAGGAAATGACATTGTGGATGTAGTGAAAAATAAATATATATATACGTACAATTTAGAACGATAATGCGTACCAGAGTGAAATGTGCTTTTGCTACTCATCATCAACAAGTGGCTGTGCAAGAATAAGTTGTTCTTTTGCAGAGGAACGCGGAGGAGAAGCCGTTGTTACTGCATGCATTTCTTTTGGAGGTGTTGTTGGTGTGATCCCAGCGATTATTATAATGCAAGACGAGAATAGCAACAGCGAAAGTGTATCAAGTAGTAATCATACAAAGTGTTCTACTCTGAAGAGGACTTACTATCTGCAAGGAAATAACAGTAATTGTATTAGAGACAACAATGATAAGGCGCAATGGCAGCAACATAGTCGCTGCTCACGTTGATGAGCTATAAAGTGAGTGAAAAAAGGAAAGGAAAAACGAGATACGATATTTTATAGTGGTTTGGTTTTCTGAGGAGACAACAAAGAAGAGTTGAAGTGGTGTGTAGATTTTGTGACCCAGAAGAAGAAAGGGAAAAGGAAAGCGATCTTCTTTTTTCTGTGTTATGATTGCTCGCGACTGTGACTTGCGAGTGTGCGTGGTGGTCTAGAAAACTTGTCCTAGATAATCAACTGAAAAAAAATCCAACTTATCTTCTCACATATTAAAGTGTAATGGGACCTACTAGACAAGAAAAAGGAAAGAGAAAGGGAAAAACGTGATTTTTAATTTAAACTATATAAGAAAAATTTGTATGAAAAAAATGGAAGTTTTAATTGAACAGAAAATGATTGAGATCAAGAGTGAACCGTTGGAGATCATGGTGGATCACCATCATCAACATCATCACAAACCCACCTCTGGGAGGAGGCGATCCTCCTCTTCCCCCGGATCCCAGGCTCCTGCGGAGCTGGAACCCTGTGAAGAATTCCCCATCCTGTATGGACTGCTCACTGCGCCAAAGTCATTCAAACCTAAAAATAGTGAAGAGCTCCAACTGCTTCCTCCATTGGAACTCTTTAATAGCATTAGTGATAGTAAAAGTGGGAGTGTGGAAAATGGCAGTGTGAGAGTAACAAGCCGCGTGCAGTTGGTACAATGTCGGCGGAGAAGAGGCTCCTCAGAGGATTCCGCCGATGAGCTTGATGAGAACGATGACTTGGAGGAAGTAGACGGCCAAAATTTTGAATTCAATGGGAGCAGCAACAGTAGCAGTCGATCTTCATCTAGGTCTCCACACATGGTAGACAGCAGTTCCAATCTGAGTGCACCAGACGACAGAGACTATTCTACAGGAGGAAGTTCAAATAATAGTCATAACGGAGAAGTTGACATGTCAGAAGATGAGTCCACTTGCTCTCTGGTCGGCAGTCCGGATGATATTAGCTGCTCAGGGGGAGATGATTCCGTAGATGATAACATTCCAACATCCACCACATCCGGGTTTAAGAGAAAGGCATGCCGACTTGAAACCGCCATTGGAAATATTGTAAGAAGAAGGGTCAGGGTTCAGAAGAGAAGTAGCAACAGTAATAATAATAATAATCATCATAACAGCAACAGAAATCCTAGTAACGTCCCTATCTCAATGGCGCCATCATCGCCAACTGTATCGACAACTTGTGTGGATCCCCCAACTCCTCCTTCGAGGGGAAGGTCGGAAATTTTGGAGAGAATTCTTCGTAGTACCAATAACACAACCACAAATCAACAACATTCTCCTCCCAGTAGACGAAATCACGGTAATGACGATAACAACAACAATGAGGGTGGTTATGATGGTCCATATGCCAAACTTAGGGATTTACTGACCATGTCAGAAGATCAGCTAGTGAAAAGACGCAGACTGGAGTATGGTCTCAATGAGAACAATAATGCCAAAGTATATCATACTGGCCAAAGTAATCAGGAAGAGGAGTCGAGTCATGTGCAGAGGAGACGGGAGTTTTCTCCTCCCCGCAATAACATTCTTGCAAGTCTCCTACAGAAAGGGAGGGCACCTTACGAACCCACCTCATCTTCATCCCCTTTCAATCAACATCACCATCAGGGACGAAACCTACCATCTCTCGTGCAAATCAATGGTAGCTCTTCCTCCAAACTGTTGGGTGGAAACTCACGACTCAACGTGATTGTCAATATGAATGACGAGCGCCCCTACAAATGCTCCCTTTGCGATCTCCGTTTCAAGAAACTGCCTCTTCTCAACCGTCACGTAAAGACACACAGTCATGTCAAACGGTACGTGTGTCGCTTCTGTTCTCATGCTTTCAAACGAAGTGATAACTTACTGGCCCATATGCGGACGAGCTGTAAAGGTGTAAAGGAGGCGGACACAAAGTTTGCAGCAGGTGGAGGAAGATCACTCCCACCTACGCAAAATAGGAATAACGGGAACCAGAGTCGTCAGAATGGACAAATTATCAACCAATTGCTGTCATCTCCTCCATCGGCTGGAAGTCCCATGGTCTCACGAAGTCAATTGGAAGAAGCTCTTCTCAATCTCAGGGCTCATCATCATGAGGAACCGGAGCCACCACGTCCTCTACAGCAGGAAAGACGATACAGTTCTCCACTATCCCCACTTGTCTCAACAACAACGGCGAGTCCTCCACCACCTCCATCACATCAAAGACGACCTGCAGACTTGCAATCTAGACATTCGAAACTTTTGGAAATCCTGAGCGGTTCTCCGGTCAACCGGTTTCCTGTTCCAGTAGTTCCCGTCGACGATCACGAGGAGGATGTGGACGAAGAAGAGCAAGACATGCCGCTTCCACTGAGTCTCAAAGTTGACAGGAGAGCATCATCCCCTCCGCCAACTTGTTCATCCTCGTCATCATCATCATCATCATCATCTCAGTACCGACGATCTCATCATAATCAGCTTCGAAGTGCACTCTACCCCAACGAGCTTCCACTCGAGGAAGACGACGGTGAGGAACAAGTTGGTGAAGAGGAGGTCTTCTGTGATGAAGAAGAGGTAGAAAATGACATTGAGCAACCACTCAATCTTGGAAGGCAAATGGTGGCGCCATCATCACCACTTCCACCTGTTGTACCATCGGCGAAAAGCAGGGATCATCCAGAAATTGTTTCAATCTTGTCAAGACAGCCAAAGAGTAACGTTGTAATGCTGGCGGCAGCCGACCTCAGGAAACTCGTGGGCATTGACACATTGTAAAAAAAACGAGGGAAAGTTTTCTCCCTCTCTCACATGTCATGTTGTTCCATGCCAAAAAAATGTATATAAAAAAGTAGACGACGATTGACAGACAAGTTTGCAATTTTCAAGTCCTACTGCCACATCCTTAAAAAAATGACAACTATTTAACAATTTCTCTCCTACTGTTATAATAACTTAATTGAGAGAAAGTTTCTGGTAAAGTGCAGTACTACATTCGACGTAATTTTTTGTGTCCCACCTACCTACATGTCTTTGTGCAAACAGTGTACTTAAAGCTAAGCTAAACTCATCAATATGATGGCGTAAATATGAATATTGTGAAAAAGATTAGTGATGATAAAAGTTGCCAAGTCTTGTCTGTTTTGTTTTTAGTGTGGCGACGCCACGTTTTAGTTGATGCCCCTTCTGAATTTCTTTTGCACAATTGTGTACTCTTTCCAAAATTTGTTTTAAAATTCATAATACAATTAGTAAACAAGTCTTTTAAAATTGTGTTATTCAGATTTAAACAAGATGGTTAGAATCGTAGCTTGAATAAATTAAAATGGTGCTAAGGTGTAAGTTTTGAAGTAGTAAGTTTTATGTAAATGATGGAGTGACACTCGACACTCATCCTCAGTCGTGCTTAACTCCTTGAGAAGAAAGCAAGAAAGGTCGTATTGAAGAGTTGTGGAGGAATGAAGACTATTTTGAGAATTTGGTTGAAATGGAGTTGCGAGTGATTTGAACGTGGTAAGATTAAATTCAATAAATATGTAAACACAAATGAATTCCTTGCAATAGCAGAATAACAAAATTTTAATTGATTGTTTTGATTCATTATAGAATTTTGATACAGAAGAATGTCAGCAGAAAAGTTGCCTGACAGGAAGTATTGTAGTCTTCAATATTAGGTAAGAATTTTTTCTTTGTTTGTCAGAGTTGATGTATCGCCATGCATGGATGATATTTTTAGTTGATAAAATGATGGAGAAACCGAGATCTGAGGGTTTGCTTACCGAACAAGAAGCAAATCAAGACAAGCTTATCAATGTGTTTCTTTCTCCTTCCTCATTAATTCCTCTGTTGGTTGAGAACATTGCATTCGTACTTTTGACTCGGCTCACGTTGAGTTTTTTTGATCAAAGCTCGCGTGGTAAGCCTTGAGACAGATACGAGTTCACTGAAGATGGAAGATGTGTGGGGTTGGATTGAGAGAAATCGTTGATTGCTAGTTGTCCATGAAGGCGATTGATCTTATCTGATTCAATACAGAACCAAGATAATTTTCGATTTTAAAATGTCTAAAACTTTCATGTACCTAACAAATTGAAATGCTTTTTTTGTTTCAGATTGAAATAGGGGGTCGTAAAATGTCTTCTCCAAGTGTTTAAGTTAGATGCGAATAGTGACACATGCAACCCTAATTTTCGAGGTAAATATTTTAAACATTTTTGTCAATACATTTAATGTTTCTTTGCGTATAAAAATTTCCATAGACTAACGAATTTTAAATTAATTTTCCACAGATTTCCAGTTGAATTGTTCGGAGTGACAAGAAAAGAGAATATGCTTTCAATTTCTGCGCTTTCATTTTTCACAAAACCAACAAACATCATTACTAACTACGTCTACCGTCTATTTTTAATGTAAAATTAGTTGCAAAACAATAATAGCTATATTTTAACGGGAAAATTGTAAAGAAGGGCATCTTTATATTTGAAGAAGAGAGAACACCTTGATTTTAATTTTGTGTTTATATGAAGGATCATCAGTTCGTAGAAAGTAAGATATATGGGACTAAGAAAATATAGGAATATGATCATCAACTCAAAAGTATAAAATTAAGTGAGCTTTATATTAATGTTATAAGTAGCGCCATCATGATCGTGGTCGTTGTACTGTCTACTCTAGTATTAAAATTATAATTACTACTCACTCATTATTCAACAGTTTAGCCAGCATTACCAATTGAATTACCAACCGATTTCTCTTAACCAAACCAAAACTGGGATGATTGTGTATTGTAGTTTGTATTTGTAATAATATAGGAAGTAATCAATCCTTCCTCAACAAGTCTGTATATTTAAATACATATGAATTTGGAGAAGAAAGCTATATAGAATTGTTGTTTTTTAGTGGTGCACACCTTTCAATTATAAAATACACTAACTTATGTAATTTAAAGTGTCTCCTAGAAGGCTATATATCGTGAATAAAATCATCCCAGTGAGGTAAAGACAAAAGAAAACCAAGAATAACTTATTTCTCTCGTCTGTAGTGCTAAACTTAACACAGAACTTAGTAAAAAAAATAATGGACAAGTTAATAGCAAAGTAGGTAGACTAAAATATTTATCCAAATGACATGATCAAAGAATGAAAATAAAGTTAGAAAAAAGTTGTATTCTTGAAGAATTTTTGTAAGTTTAAATTTTGCAGACACGACGGACTTACATAGAACTATCTATACTAAAAAATTATTTAGCGTATCTTATATCTAGGTCGACCAGATCTTTCCCATGAAAAAATATAATACAAATACTGGAAGTCTCCAATACTTCATTGTCTCAGATTTCCATTATTTCTAATGGAGGTACTCATATTATAATAGAAACGTATCAAGAAGATGGTCTTAACATTACTAACAGAATATTAATTTCCCTACTCAAATTCCACAATTAGACGTATAAAAGTTGGATGAGAAATGAACTACAAGACATTGTCAGATTTATATATCAATTTTTGATGAACACATATACCGAATATCACTCAACAATTTCTACTGAAAAACCTATATAGTATTTTCTTCTGTTTCCAAAAAAATGCCGACCAAGATTAGGATAATACTTTATGATCATTTCTTTGTCATTATAAACTTGAAATCATAATCTTTCGTTTGTTAAAAACTTGTATGATAGACTTCATTAACGAACTTTCTCTGTCTGTAAGCTTTGTATGTAAAAAATGTACTTTCAGGAGTAAAACCTTGTACAGTGTAAAATTGTTAGGAAAATGGTACACATTCTATATTGCAACCATTAGAACAGTATATATTCATTGTTGTTATAATTTTAAGTGTAAAGATAAGCTAACTGTATAATAGTTTAAGTACAGCTGTTACCTGTGTCTCTGTGTGGTGAAAATACACTTGATCAAAAACAATAACGTTATTAGAATTATTATTCTTAAAAACAAAGAAAGTAATATTGCTTTATATATTATTATATGTAATGATGCAGGAGATGAAGATATCTACAAGATTTTGTAGATTACATACTCTACAAAATGTATAATGTATGTAATTTTAATCAATGTCATATAGTTTATAGTAATTTATATATATAACTTGAATATATATCTTGTAAGGGATTTTAAATAGAAACAAGAAGAAAAAGGAAAAAATAGTAGCTTAAATGCCTATTTTTTGTTAATCTGTTTTTTGTTATTTATTTAAATGTGAAAAAAATAAATACATATTATATGCATATGAACAAGTATATTATTGCAGTTTCAAATCATGAGCACTTTATTATTCCTATTCCTGTTTTCACTGCTAATTATTGCCAAGAACATGGATACATCCTCCGTTTATATTTATGGATCAGGTTGGAAATCATGAACATGTCTACAAGGCTTGAGCACATTTTTAATCATTTTTATTTATTTTCCGTGAAAACCTCCGGTGAAAACTGGCACGAAACAGTAATATTATATAACAGAATACATTTTTATCTTATTATATATAATCTATCGTCATATTTCTGTTTTTCTTTTACATAACTATACAGTGCATCATTATAAATTATAATTTACGTCAGGTCACCTGAAGACTTCTTCCGAAATCCTCTCAGGTAGAAAGCTCGCAGCAATTAATTTTAATGACAAAATTTTTATGATGATAAATACAATCAAATAACATGTGTAGTTAGTCATCCTAATAGCTAGTAGTGACGAACTTACGAACATATTACATTACATTGACATTATGCTTAGTTGAGAGCGATGGATAACAAACATATTATGAAATGTATCCAACTAACCGAACAATAATAAATAATATCATTATTATAATGCTCTTGAGAAATATTGATACGCGAGCATTGAAAAACGACTAAAAGCATGTATATTATAGGATTAACCTATAAAACATTAAACAAGTTGGCTAAATATTTTGTGAAATCAGCTACGCACATGTTTATTACAAAAATATCAAGACAAAACGTAATTCCATCTCTTACGTTAGATTAATTCTTCTCACTTTTTAACTCATCAAAAATAAGTTACACGAATAAGTTTGTGTAATGATTGCTGACTAACGGACAGCGTACAAGGCTTTCGTAAAATGTACAAACAATAAATGAATAAATATGGATATAATATTTTATTCTAGTTTGTTAGATCAACTATTTAAGTACGAAGCACGAAAATAGGTGGTTGTTTGTTACATTCGATAGCGGGGCCAGCGACGGGGAAAGTTCTAAAATATAAAAATGAATTAATAAACACATAGTAATAAATTATTTAGTTATGTGAGTAAATGCATAATAATAGATTAAGCATTTCATCGTTAGTCAAAAACGAAAGATTTTTAACAATAAAAGGAGATTCTAGAGGATACGCGCACGGCCTAAAATTCAATACACTTTCATGCACGAGCTTTCAGTCACATTCACATTGTTTTGCATTTCAAAATGCACATGCAAATCGTAAATAGTTTTCATTCAAGTTTTCACATTCACTTCAGTCAATTCTAGACAATACTATACAGCAGAAAGCTAAAAGACAGTTTTAAAAAGTTTGAAAAACTACTGCAAGCTTTGGTAAGTTAGTAGTTTGTGATTAATAAAAATCTGGAGGAGGGTATGGTGGGTGATCAAAGTATCCGTGTAGGGGTGGTTCCATTAGTTGACCCCCTTGAAAATAATGTGGATTGTACATCGGCGGTGCTTGGTTAACATCATGCTGTACGGTAAGTTGAGGTACAAATTGGGGATTAAATTGAGCATCCAACAGAGATGGAGGGAATTGATCAGGTGTTGGCATAAGTGGAAACCTATGCAGTTGTTGATACCTTCCATGGGAGGTCAGAGTATTTATTGTGTTAGCCTACGAATAGACAATAAGTTATAAGAAAATTGAAAGTGAAGATAAGAAAACAATAACCAAAACCAAAAATAATTTAGAACAAAGCAGAAAAAGGAATCAATCAAAATGTCACTTTTTGGTGTAATTTTTGAAGCACCAACTAATTCGAACAGGGATTGAAGCAATACTTTGATGCATGCCCGAGATTTCTCAATTCAAACTACATTCTCAATCAATTTTGCTTCTTTAATTTGTATAAACTTAACATGCGATGCAGCGCTAGTTGATGCAAACTGAGTTTTATCGAATACGATGAACCAAAATATTATGCTTATGATTGATGAATGATTTCCTACATATTCGATGATCTACTCGAATCAAATCACATTTACTTTTTATAAATAAATATTCATACCAAAATTAAAGTAAAATTAAATGAGCAATATATAAGTAATAACTACATACCTACTTAAGTAAGTAAAATTGTTACATATATTTTAACAATCAAAATTCTACTTCTACCTTCACAAGGCACGTGGTCATGCTATTATTATTTAATCTCAACTGGCTTTGTTCTAAATATTTAGAAATAAAATATGGCAAGGTTGCAGAGAAGGCAAGAAGTTATAATTTATAACGATATACATATTATATAATACACCAATTTGACACATATGATGAACAGAAGGTACACCGTTTTACTTTTTAAACTCAAGTCAATTCCGTCGGTAATCACGATGATGACCGTTTCTTTGATGATGATCGTGATCTCTTGATCTTGACCTTGATCTGGTGGAATGTTCGCTCTCAATACTCCTCTATGCGTATCATGGAAAACAGAAAAGAGTAGAAAAACAACCGTTTGATCAGCGTGCTTCCAGCAAAACATTACAATTAACATCTACATAAACAGTAACATTTTACGAGCACCGTGAACCCCAAAAGCACTCACTTTACATTAACTGACTGCATTCCTAGATCTTATCTACATTCTTTACATTGAAAAAACATGAATATTTCATATTTCACATCTCATCTACATCTATTTCATTAACTTCTTTCCCGTATCCTCATCATTAATATATTATATATCGTGCCGAACACTTACCCCTCCATGTGGTGGTGGTCCTCGGAATGGCGATCTAGGGCCTCGGGGTCCATTGTTCCATCCATGCTGCATTGGTCCGAATTCTACAGGGTAGTTGCCAAATGGTTGATGGCCACCCCTATTAGGACGATTGGAGCCGCCTCTAAACCCTCCACCCCCCACAGGTCTTCTATTACCCCAATTATTATTACGTCGTCGGTCTTCATCATCGCCTGGTACTGCTTCGAAATTAACCGAATCTCCTCGTCTCCACGATCCTCTACCACTTGCCCGACTAGGTCCGGTATCTCCTGGAGGGGTAGTACTAGAACTCCCACTTTCAGAGGTCGCAGAATCACTAACATTTGTGCTTAACTTTGGAAGAGCTCGTATCTCACCATCAACTAAAGTCAGAGTACAATTCTTAGGTTTTGATGTCTGTCCCACTGACTTTTCGCCTGCATTTTGGGGTTTTTGTGGGGTTTGAGATTTTTGCGGTGACTTTTCTGATAGGGTAGGTACAATTGGTTCGTCACAAATTCCTGGAATGGGAATGGACTGGGGGTTTGGTGGTTCCTGTTGATGTGCCTGTGTGCTTGCTGAGGCTGGAGATTCTTTTGGTACTTGAGGAGTTATTATCTCAATAATGTCAGCTTGGTCTGTTTGAGGTTCTGGTCTTTGTGTTGTCACTTCGGTAGAGTTCCTTCGTGAAATGCTTGACGTTGACGAAGATGTGTTTAGTGTACTCTGTTGCTGCTGCTGCTGTAGCGTTTCCTTTGTCACTTTTGGTACTGGTTTTGGACTTATTTTGATAGCTTCCATTTTTGGATCAAATATTGCTTTTTTAACACGCAAAGCTCGCGTAGATTGTGCTGCGCCTCCGTCAGTATCTGTAGTTGTGGGTGTTGTTGCTGGTGATTGATTCCTCTTGGAAGGCGAAGAATTATTGGAAGACTGTTGTAAATTTGAGGAGGAAGATGAACTCTTGTTTGGTCCTGTGTCAGTGGGTGGGATATTTGTACCTACCAATCCTTTATGGATCTGTTGCGCTTTTTGGGGTGATGAAATGCCTCTAAACTCCCAGGCATTACCGTCTTCTAAGTCATCTACTATGTCAACAGGTTTGGGAATTGATGTCACCTTATTATAAGAACAGGACGAAGACTTCGTAGCGGCCGTCTCCCCCATCGCAGTTGTTGCTGGCGACTTGGATGACCGCTGGGCAAGTTGTTTCAAATTTATACGAATACCTTCTGGTGGGCTTTTACTGGAATTATCTTTAGAACTTTGGGTCGTTGTTGTATTGGCCTTTGAAACTTTTGTATTTTGTTTCTGTTGAACACTTTTACTTTTCACAGGACGCTCTTCTATCACTTCAATGCCATCATTGCCATCATCTTCCTTATCCGTAGCTTTCGACCTTAATCTATTAAGCACAGCTCTTGCATTCGACATCATAAAACTTTTTTTCTTTGGGGGCGACGATTCTTCTGCAGGAGGATGTAGCTTCAGACTTTCTTTGTTTCTTTTTTTGGCGAGTTTAACACGCGTTCTGACATCAAAATTGTGTGACTGCGTAACCGATTTTTGCCGTAACTTTTCTGCCTTTCTCCTTCGTTTTTCCAGACGTTGCTTAAGAGGTACCTGAGATAACTGAGAGATTTGAGATTCTCCAGAATCAGAAGATGATTCGTCGTCGGAATCGTTGGTTTCCGAGGATGACACTGCATCCACTTCTTTCACTTCTGCCTGAACGGGGGATGTTTCTGTTGCATTCTTCTTCTGCAGGTCACTACAAGTTGCACTTGTTTCTTGATTTTCATTTTTCTTTGCTGGAGCAGGGGAACTTCTCAGTTGTCGCACATCTTCCGGATTCGAGGGTTCGTGAAGGGTGGGGGTGCTGCTACGCGAGGAGCTCGAAGGCAAGTCGCTTTTTTCTTCACCCCTCGTTTCTAGCTGTCCAGTATTTCCCTTTGTACTGCTATTTGTTGTTGGTTGAGATGGAGTTTTATGGGATACGTCGGAGGATCGAAGACGTTTTCCTAGCGTTGTTGAAGGAGTGGATGGTGTAGTACAAGATGAACTCTCATTGCTGCTGCTTGATACGAATGTAGAGCTTATTCTAGCCTGGGCATTCTGCTTAGCTGTCCTATCGGCCCTTTGTCTCTTCACGGAAGCAGGAGCTGGGCGATTTGACCTGGACCGAGTTGTCACCCCTTCCTCTTGTAAGGTTGGCGTATCCATTTCTTGTCCATCTGATTTCTTATCATCACATCTTTTGCCACGTTCTGGTGTGCCTTGTGATGAACGTTGCGTTTGTGGTGTACTAGTGGTCTCACAGTCTTTCTGTTGCTCATCAGAATTCTCTCGGACCTTATCTTCTTCCATTTTTTCTCCAGACCCAGGCTGCCACTGTGGCTCCGTTTCTTTTTCCGGCTGTCCAATGGAAGCACATTTAGAAGAAGCAATAGATGATTGTCTACTGCCTATTCTTCCCCGGATTCTTGCCGCTCCACCAGTTCTTTCAAATATTGATAAACTAGATTCATACACTACTTCATCTTCGTCTTCTGTTTCTTCCACTTCCATACTTTCAGTATAACTGGAAAGAATGGGAGGTTGGGCCTGAGAAATGGACGGATTAACAGAAGCTTCAACTGCAGGTTGTGTAGACAAAGTTGGGCCACCACTCTCACTCGGGCCTACAGATTGATTCTCTTTTATCTCTTCGTTCGCCTCATTATTATTTGCGGTTTCAGGAATCAAGGGAGAGTTGGAAGGCACACATTCCATTGAACTGGAAGGAATACTATGCACTTTTGCGGCAGCCTCTGTAGGTTGGTCAGATATTGTAGGAAGAACTTCTGAGATTAATGAAGGCTCCACTTCAGCAGAAATCTCCATACTTTCTGCACATGTTGCAGATTTTGATGATGCATTCTCCTGCTCGTTTTCAAGAGTCGATTCGTTGGCTTCTGTAGCTACATTTCCATCGCTATTTAAAGTGTGTTCACAAGTTTCATTCAAGGTCATATTTTCCCTTTGAGGGTTCTCTGTGCCAGTGGGAGGAGCATACTCTTCTTGAGTGACGGGATTACTTCTAGCGTTTCTAAAATTTTCCACCGTCGACTTGTACAAGACTAAAGCTGAGGTTGTGTATTTTGGTTTACCGGAAGTTGAAGAAGCTGTCGCTGTCACAGATGTGCTTTGAGCTATTATATTGGTGGAAGAGCTGACTTCCGAAGGCGTATTACTGTTGAAGGTACTACTCAGATCTCCAGATGTAGTCGAAGATACGTCAGGGAGTTCATGTGATCTTATAACCGTTGTCACATGAGGGGTTAAAGATGTAAATCCGTTTGTGGAAGATGGGCCAGCTCTATCACCGACGGATGATTGGTCATCATCAAATATCTCCCTATTCCCGTTTTGAACAATACTAGACAGATTATCTGTGTCGTCGTCTGGATTTGAAGACTCTGTATCTGAGTCGCAACCGCTGCTGTCCTCACCAAGTTCTAACCACTTAAAGTTAACGTTGAAAATTTCGTTGATCAATAACGTTTCCAAAGTGTAAGGGCACATACGACTCCGACATTCAGCTATAGTTCCCAAAGCTTGACAAAATTTTTGTACATTTTCGAGAACCGAAGCGTCTTCGCACAAACAAGTGTCTACTGTGCATTCGGTCTCTGCAATCGAATATACTGATCCTTTCCTCTTTATTTTGAATACAATTATTTCGTATTTCCTTTCTTCTTCTGAATCCCTACTGGAGTACTCCCTTTCCACCGCAGCAGCTGCCACGTCTCCATCCGGTAAATATTCCATTTCCTGTTGACAGAGCATCAAAATCTTGTAAGAACATTATACTGATTGATAAAGCATAATTTGGCCTCGTTTCGATTATATGTAGGCATATATGTTAAATGACATACAACATAGGTACTAGGTACTAGGTACACACACCACCTTGAAATCTTTATTTTTCCAGGCTTTTAATCCATCTTGTTCCAAAGTGAAGGTGGAAGGCGACGGAAGCTGGACTTTCTATGCATCCATGGTCAGGCACCTGAAATTTTAAAATAAACCATTTCTTATTTATCACCATTTACCATTATTCTGCCATTTCAACCTGTATAAGGTAATTGATCCTAGTAGTACTTTTGGTTTGGAATTTTATAGTTTGGTTGTTAGTCTACTGAATAACTTGTTACATAACCTTTCACCTTAGTTCTTTGTTGTTCAGTTATTCGCAAAAGTTCGATGAACAGAAGGGAAAAAAGTATAAAAGCAAGTTGCGTGACTTCTTCCAGCGTAGTCAGTTTATCCCCTCTATCAAAGTCTAAAATAAAGTATCAAAATTAATAAACTATAAAGTTGAATCAACACAAATTCTACATTACAGAATAATAGAACTGTGTTTTTTATCAGAAGTAAGTCAGACAAACTTTATATCGTTAACAGGTGGGGTGGGATACTAAACCAACTGGCAATTGGCAATGTGAGCAAACAATGTGCATGAAATAAAACATTGTTGTAGTGCATTAAAGAAATGGGCAGACAGATGAGTGTTTCATTCAACAACACGAGATTCTAAGCCATAAAAACTACATTTTAGCCATACGTATGCATGAAACATGAATGCATACTCAAATTCAGTTAGTTACAACTCAATACACCCTTCGCATTCGCTTTTACTCTTTTGTTGCTTGTTTTTATACTTTTTTGCTTTACGTTTGCTATATACGTTCGCTAGCTAACTTGAAGAAATGCATAATATACAATGTTTTTACATACATCCTTTTTGCTCGAGCCCAAAATTGTTTTATGCATGCATCCCACCCCACCTCGCAAGATTTCATGAGCGTGCATGCCTGTTGGTCTTGCGTTGATGATGGCGTCTCACCTTCTCTTCATGATTTGGCGATCATTGCACTACTACAGCTTATCATTGCACTAACTAACTTCACTTCATTGGCGATTATGCTCAGTGCAGCCATACAGCTACTGATACTAATTTTTATATTATGATCATGAGAGTTATCCTAGATTGATAAGGTAAAGAGTTGGCAAAAAGTATGTATTGAACGAATGTATTTATGCGTGCAAAAGAAACTTAATTTTTTAAGCAAAGAAAAATGCTAAAACATTTAACTGCAAACTAGGCAGAATGTATAAGACAATCCTTGACATTATTGATGATCATAATTACAATTTTTTACTTTTTTATTTGTATTTTGCATATATAAGGATATATATGAAGGTATATGTACAAACAAACAATATAACATTCTATATATTTTAGAGAATGTGTTAAGTGTTTTTCTCAGACGTACCATCAATATATATCATGATAATAATAGATAGGTATCAATTACAAGAAATTATCTCTCTTAAGAACTAACAGAAATCGGTGTTTTTCGAACTATAACATTAGATACTTTATATTTAGTATACACTAACACACATCATATTTTGACAATAATGATGATGCTGATTTGGTTTTTCGTAAAGAGACTGAACAACGGGCAATGCTACACATTATCGTTTCACAATATTTTTACACATTTTTTTTCATTTTCTGTCAAAAGTTATAGTTTACGCTGCAACACATCTCATCTGATTGAATATTTCCACCAGCAAACTAAATATTCTCCTTCGGTAGTAGGTATTTCATTTTCGTTAACAATAGTGTATCATCATCTCTTTTCCTATAGGTTTACTATATTTTCATAACAAAAATTAGTATTTTTTCATTTATTTTAAAAATTACCTCTAAATACTATGCTTGCTAGTTTACATACACACGTTACTTTCCCACTTCCGTTGCGCTGTTATAGTACGTTACGTAAAATTTTCGCTAAAATATTTTTTCTTTGTTCTTCTCCCTTTCTGAGAAATTCGGTACAACATTCATTATTAATTAGTATATTTACCATCAGCATAATAAGATTTATAACTTTTCACGTTCACATTACATACATGGTTGGTCAGTGTCAACACAGACCAACAAGTTTTCCAGTCCTTCCAAACATACTTGTCAGTAGACGTAACGGCTATCAATAGTATTTCTATATCTGATAAACTCATCTGCTCACAACAGTCGAATCACTCGCTCGCTCGCGTTTCAATTTTACCAAAAAGAGAGGATATACAGTATATTCCATTTTTATAATAAATCTTTAAATCTTTATGTAATAATATATGTTCACTCCTGTCTATAATTCTGTTTCTTCTTATTCTACTATTTTGTTGGACCAGCAGCTCTTCTGTATCGCATATAGCTCGACGAATTGTTCAATAATTATAGTTCATAAAAGTATATATTCGTAACAGTACTAACTTGCTTTTAACTAGCTGTTATTATAAACAACCCAAGTTGTTTTTTCTTGCTTATGAGACTACTCAGTAAACAAAATGCAGCAATAGATAATGTAATGTAACTGAATCATATTGAAGCAGTCGCTACCATTAAAAATATGCATTTTCATTATGTGAAGGCGGGGAGAGAATCTAAACATTGTCATTATGCACCACTAACGTAGAACGTATTGGAAATCTAGATTACTAACAACGATGAAAACTTCAAATTAAACCTAGATGGTATTATCAATAACAATATATGTTCTGCAAGCGTGACAAAACCCCAGAATAATTCAAACATAAAACTTCTCTTAATAATGTATACTAATTCCTATGAATGTCTCTAAATGAATCTGAACTGGTGTATTATTATTAAACGCAAGTTATGTGGTCAAAGGAGCTTCTTATGATTATGACTCGTACACTTTTTTTTTAACTAAAAATTCAATTTTCCCAAAAACATGAGCGTACACACACACACACACACCAACTAAACAACTAAACGGCTTTCGTCCCATAATAACTCTGGAAAATATAGTTTTATACATCGTCGTTTGATAATTCATATAGGTAGGTTTCGAGTTTAACTAATAATAATATTTTAAACTACGAATGATCATTAACCCTACTTAATCTATTTACAACAAATACTAAGAATAAGTTTAGATAAAAGTACATTAATATTATCTATTTCAGTTACTATTGACCTAAGTACATACAATAAAATTATGAGTCTATTATTACCAAAATTACCAACAATGAAATTCATGGTAATATTACCTATACGAATGATACACCTCACATACATACAACTGAGTTGAAACTATATTATGCATCGAGAAAATATTTATCCACAGAGGCAAGCTAATATTTGTAAGTTATGTTTATGTTTCACATTTCAAGTGAGCGACATATCATCTTTTACGAGAACATTTTTATAGAAAAACGAACGAAGAAATTTTTATAAGTGTTGCTGATCAAACAAAAATTCACTGTACTTACTTAAAACAAATCCTAATCAATCAAAACGAAATTCAACAATATTAATCATACAATGCTAAGCACTGGTCAATAAAATAACATAAAACCACATTTACGTATAAAATTTTCAAAAACATTAGCCGAGTTAACCAATCAACCACCACATGACCAGAATAAAGACATTAATTAGAAAAAAAAATTCTGCAAAACTAAAACCGGGAGACTGATCTTAGAAAGAAAGAATTCAGGTTCTGGAAACCTTGCTTAAACTTGAAACTGACCACAAGGAGCAAACACTACGAATCGCAAGTTAGCTATGTTTTGCATCCTCAAATATTTTGAATTGAAATCCTATCTACCTAACAGCTTAATTAGGTATATACTACTCGTACGACGAGATATGACGATATAGTATTCCAGATGTTAACTTATCAAATGGCTACTCAAATAGCACAAACTTCAGGTTTTCATTGACATATGAATGAATTATTCAAATGTAAATATTTTTAACTGAATCTAGTTAAAACCTAAAATTATTCTTACCAACGTCGATATATTTTCTGCCATCTATCACAACTACTTTTACATCTCGGTGACAGTAAACTATCGAACCGATACTGTAATGCTAAAGTAGTAACACATAATAAACATCACCTCCTCGTAAGAGTGGCACAAAGTCAATATAGTCAATCGAAGCCAAATCCAACAATCTACTTTTCTCGACTTTGGCTATATACTGCCACAAAGCGTTTTACTAATTTGAAATAGATCAGTTACAATAACTATAAAGCTTTGTTTTCTATAAAACTGAACCTCCTTTTTTGCATTATAATGCTTTAACTTCAACGGGAATTTATTAGTAGCATTAACCATTCAAATATACCATTCATCAAAAAATCCAGTAAAGCAATCGAACATTTAGTAACTTTAAAAATTCAATGAAGTGATGATATTATATAATCTTCTAAAATTAAATATGATCATCTTAAAACATAAACAAAAATAATAGTCCGTTGTCATTATTTATAAAGAAAAAAGGAAAAAAGAATATAGTAATATTTCGTCGAGAAATTAGTTTCAAGTTCACTCCCATCTCCTTTTGCACACGCTCAGAAATTATCTTCAATTTGTTTTCAACTACTTATACTAATGAAATTTGTTATGTCTCCCTATTTTTAAGTTTCTATTTTCATTCTTTTACTAGCTTGTTGCTCGCTATTAATTCTACTAGAATCCTCTCCTTCTACTCCAGCCTCACCACTTTGTTTAGCGGCCGTTGAGCTCTCCATCTCTTCGTTTGGTCGTTTTTGACTTCCGCCACTTAACTCCTCATTGGCAACTGATGATGATGATGTTAGTGGTGGAGGCACGGATGTCCCATTGTTATTATTATTTGCATTGGTCGATGGTTCACCTTTACTTGTGGGTGGTGGAGATGATGATGATGATGGAACGCAGCCCACGTTGCTTCTTTCCAAAGCCTCAGTTATGATTCGAGACATCGTGTAGTTTTGATAGTCCTCCGTGTTCCCCGTCAACATTGATTTTGTGGCAGAACTACTGCTTCGAACACCATTCATTCCTACGGCTGCTGAGCTAGAAGAGCCGCTCGGACTTCTGGTTGGAGACTGTTGAACAGAGCTTGAAAAAGCTGCAGGTGGACTTGGACTGTTTCCTCCTGACATTACACTTGTAACAGCAGTTACGGAAGTGCTCCCATTGCTTCCAGACGGGGGTGGAGCTAGCCCTTCACTGCTAACAACTACAGATTGGCTAGCAATTAACACTGACTGTGGCTGTTGTGAATGTTGACTTCCGTTTGATGGCGGAGGAACGGTGGTGTAGCTAACAGTTGTCGCAGATGGACCTTTTCCGTATTGTTCTGGAACCCTGGTGTTGAAGTCAAAAATTATTATAGCATTTAAGTTATTGATTATTATATAAATTGGAAAGAGTAAAACAAGCACATATTTAGGCTATTTCCATAAATTTACCCAAAGTTGGGAGCGCGGACTATTATAGTTTGACCGTGATTTCCGGTAAGTTCTTCATCTGGTCTCAGCAACACAATCGTATTAGTGGAACCTATTCACGGACATTACATTACTGATTAATAACGTTCATATATTTCATGTCATTAATATTTCCTTTGTGATTAGATTAATCATTGTGTCTAACCTGGCACAGGATTCGATAAAATAACAGATTTGGCTCCGTCACTTCCATTCAAAGTCATTGTGTTGCTTGAAGGTTGTCCACGCGGACTTGCACTTGGCGAGACAGACGTAGTGTACACTTGTGCAGGCATTAAATGTTGTTGACTTCCCATCGCAATTACTGTTCCTGATGAAGACTTTGGTGGAGGTGCTCCGATTATAACCGTACTTACAGAACCTGAACACGAAACAAATTACATAGGTAGATGTTGATTATTTCAAGTTTT
>JAQIXW010001127.1:0-21391 GCA_034700685.1 Willowsia buskii
AAAGGAAAAATTGTAGGTGACATGTTTTTATTGCACAAATCAAAAATTCCTTTCCGATTATATGGAGTATATAGATTCATTCATTCATTCATTCACAAGCTTCATACTTCAGACAAACGCAAAACGCAAACCTATCATCCATGTGCGATCTGTGTATTTACGTAGGGTAAAAAAAACTGCCACAGCTGATGATCAGGTGGGATGTGGCTGTTTGCAGGAAATAATAAGGAAAATCGAGACACGGAAATGAGCTAAGAACGCTGCGCTGCTGAGGAGCGAATAAATTTAGAGTGTAGTTCTATAGCAAACAATTTTTCAATGCCAATTTTACATCTCCGCGTTTACTCTGTTTTAATCCAACACGGTTTTAAAAGTTAGGATGTAAGATGTAAATAAGAGCCTCTATTTTGCTTATTTAAATTAAAGGGGATACCCCTTATAATTTACCTTTTGTGTTCATAATATCTTAAGTACATTGTGATAAAAGCTGAAATTTGAGCAGTATTTATATATCGCCTATCTATACAATTTCACTAACAACAGCTACATTAGAGTTGAAAGCTTGAAAACCTTCGTCCTTTTGACCTGAACCTTGTACCTTTTGACTGTGTAACAACAACGTGTACCTTATTAATCATTTACCCATTTACCTGTTCAATTGATAATATTTTTGTTCCTAAATCGACAAGTTTTTATGCAAAAGCAAGTCAAATATGGCGTCCGTGAAAGTTTGCTCTCCTTCAATCAGAAAATACCTCGGCCAGATAGTACTTTTGCATACTAATAAATCCTACAATAATGTACTGAGTTGCCAATCTGGGGTAAGAAGGTATCTCTCAGTCAAAGCTCAAATTGCGTTCGCTGACTTTAATTGCAAAGAAATCGGAATTCCTGTACCAGGAGGAACTCTAGCAGGTACAAAATTTGATGAACGTGTGGCGTAATTCAATTATTTGGGTAATTACACCATAACACCATGCTTGTATTTAATTACTATGTTATTTGCTTTTTGCAGGAAAATTATGGGAACACAAAGCTTCCGAGGAGAATGAATCTTCAACGGTCGAAATGCCACCAATTATCTGCTTACACGGGTGGCTAGATAATGCCGGAACATATGATCTCATGTTACCCCTAATGATGACCCCAATCACAAAGTACTTTTGCTTGGATTTGCCTGGTCATGGACTTACCACATACTGCCCAGACTGGTGGCATGATTCTCATGTGGAAGGAATACTAGCCGTTAAGCGCGTTATGAAACATTTTGGATGGGAGAAAGTTTCAATTTTAGGCCACTCTCTAGGTGGAATCATTGGTTTTCTATATACAGCATATTTCCCAGAGTAAGGTTTATTTGAAATGATTGAATGACAGATGTGACACTGATCATGATAATGATAGTTTGTCTGATGTTTCCTGCTTCCTTTTATTTGTAGTGATGTCCACAAACTAGTGACAATGGAAAATATACGCCCTTTACCACTTCTCACCAATCGGATTGACATGATGAGAGCCTCTATAAATTTGCTATTTGAGGTGGAAGAACGGATGCGCAAGCCGAAGAAATCTTATTCGTACGAAGAAATACTTGATAAAATGTACGAAGGTAGACAAGGAACTGTTTCGAGAGAGGGATGCATCGCTTTACTGAAAAGGGGCGCAACTCAATTAGGCAAAAATCACTACCAGTTCTCTTACAATCTTCGACTCAATATTCCTGGCCAAGAAGGACGAACTCCTCCAGATCTGAGTTTAGAATTAGTGGGAGAAATCACTAGTCCAGTGTGCTTTATCAAGGGTGATCCAGGGAACATTTATGATACACAAGAGGAAACGGAAAAGTTTTTGTCTGAATTTAGGAACAAGCTGAGTGATAAATTTGAGCATCATAAAGTTCCTGGAACTCATCATTTTCATCTCAACGATCCTCAGTTGGTTGCTCCCATTGCTTTAGAGTTCTTAACAAAAAAGCACGTGTAACAACGAGACCTTGCCAAAGTATTATCTAAAAGTAGTTTAAGTAGTACACAGAACATATGAAGATGTAATACAATACAATGCATGCTTCTTGTGTAGTCGATTTTCTTGATGTACCTTCTTTAAAGTGATGTTCAAATATGAAAAGTGTAGTGAAAGTGATTTATGTAGTGCAACTGCAAAATAAGCTTTATCCTTTGTTTTACAATGCAGGCCATTGATATATTTGCCGCTATTATTATAACCCATTTATTTATTTAGTTTTATAGTAAAACATTGACTCTCCATATTCTTAGATTTTTTGGTTGCAGCCAATAGCATTAGAACTGACAATTCGCATTGTCAGTCAGTGACAGATCTGAAAAAATATTAAATGGAAATATTATGACTAAATTATCACCGAATGAAATTTTGCAAATCATGTTTGCTCTTTTATTCACATCAAAATATTTTCCAAAATTTTAAAAGTAGAGAAATATGGTGAACTAATCAAATCCCACAACTTGATGTGCACAAGTGCAATAATGTTTAAAGTTGCATCATGAATTACAAACAATTTAAAATTTAAATCACAAACTATCAAAATCCTCAACAGTCGGGAAGTCTTTGCATTCCTGTTCTGTCAACGGAGCATTTCCGGGCCGAATGCTAACCACTACTTGAAATCCAGCTTCTTTGGCTGCATAGGCCTCTGCAACACGGAACATAATTTAATAAAATATTGACATAACGGGCGCCGTCCGATCTTGCTTTTTTTACCTTTGGACACATCAGTAACAAACAAAATATCACCGGGCGATGATCCTATTTTTTCTGCAATCGATTTGTAGCTGCTTGCCTCTACCTTTGGCCCCGTTGTGGTATCAAAATGACCTGAAAGAAACTATAGCAGAGGAATGGAATAAATTTCTAAAAATCAACAACTTCTCATGTGCATTATTTTACTTTTGGAATTGACAATTTATTTTCTCGCATTGCAAAATACCTTTGTTAAGTCACCGGCCTCTGAATATTTGAAAAGTAAAATCTGTGCTTCAACACTACCACTGGAATAAATTTGAATTTGCTTTCCTGATTTTGTCCATCTCTCGAATGCCTTTGGGACGTCCTCATAAATACTATTAAAAAACCAACCCTGATGTTTAAAAAACTTGGGGAAAAAAATCATATCAATTTCTGAAAAACATACTGTCCCTTAAGGGTACCCTGCTCATAACCCTTTCGCCATATTTTTCCTTGCAACGCTTTTAGTCCAGTTGTTTTTCTGTCCTTATCCATTTGCCAGTTCAAATATTTTACAATCGCTGGGAGTAATGCATCTTTGTCTTTGACTTCAGAAATACCACTTTCACGGAGACCTTCACTCGCATCATCATGACTCTGTAAGTAAGTAATATTGTTAAAATATGAAGGGTAAGGATTTGTCATGGCTTAAAAAGTCGTAATAAAAATGCAACGATAAAAATGACATTATTCATTTTAAAAAGCAAAAGATTTACCTGTTTTATGATCATTTGAATAATAGCCTGAACATTCTCATCATCCCAGTTTTCGTCGAGGAATGGTTCCAATGCATGGCGAGCAAAAGGAAACAGTACATCCTGTTAAAATGTATTGAAACCAATGCCAAATTAATAATATGAAACATGCATTAGTATAAGTTTGCAGATAAATTCTCATATCATTCATATTTCTTATCACATATACAATTTTAATGCAAAGCCTAGGACAACAAGCTTAATCATTAATCATCATTCTGCACCGCATGTTAATACCAAATGTATGGCTCATGTTACATAGAGCACTAATTCGCGAATACATTATATTAGTATATTTTGGTGTATGGTATATGTTTATACATACTCCTGACGTTGACAATAGTTTAAAATCCAATGAGAGCATCGATTACGTCTGAACATTTAAAACTTACTACTCCAAAACTCAAGTTTTAAACGTATTAAGTACTTAGGTACCTTAACAAAGCTGATTGAAGTTGTTGTGCCCTCAATATCCAGTAAAATTGTAGATGCAGAGGTGCTTGCTCCTACCGCTGGCATATTGGATTATCGCTTTTGATTTTATTACTTTTCAGACAAGTCACGGGAACTGAAACAATGACAAAATAATAATAATAAAAAAGCGTTTTAATATGCAATAAAAATCCCAAAATTGAGGATCGTGCTAAATCTGTAGTCACACGTCACACCACACTGCAGAAAGAACATTTGGCAGAAAGCTGAAAATGTATTTAATGTACAGAATAACCAATCCTGTTTTTACACATGTAACACATTTACGTTAAAAGCAATAAGTAGCCGACAAGATGCCACCTCAATACAATTATGTAACTTATTCTAGCTTGCATTTTATTGTCAATTGTCATTGTGGCATATTTCTTCTTAATCATTTGTCATTTATTTTAGGTGCCTCAAAGAAACCCATTGCCTTAAAATAATGTTTGTAATGTTTTACTGTTAAACTTAATGAATCGACACGAAAAACAATCATTTAAACCCAAATCAAAATTGGCGTTTAAAAAATAACATATTATCTGTAATAATCTGTAGACCTTTGTTCATTGACAGTTACAGTTATTTTACCTTACCTTGTCCAGTTAATACAGTTTTACACTTTAATGGGAGGGAACTTTTAGCAGCTCAGTGAAGGTATTTCATTCAATAATTCACAAACAATAATTTAAATTTGTTAAACATTTGACTAATTTTTCATGCACATCTCCACACTCCGTTCATACACACGTTTTCATCTTTTCTCGTTTTGCGTTTTGCCATCTGATATTGTTGATAAAAAACATGTGTGGACAAGGTAAACAATAGTGCTTTCAATGCACATACTCGTGCAGCGGGAACTGACCACCAATGAAAACCATTGATGTGTATTATTATGTCAGCAAAAAGTATGTGCATTCGCTAGCTTGCAAACAAACTGAGTAACGGATTATCTCTAAATCCATCCCCACAAAAGTCACACAAATGGCCATCATATCCCTTTATCCCTTCACTCTTCATCCGGTATTTTCAACCCTTGCCTTATTAGCCTCCACAACGAGTACACTATTTCTGTTTGTGGGGTGTACTAAGGGATGTATGGGATTAGGGAATGTGGTTTAGTTATTTTAATTAAAAATGTATCGTCAATAATTTAGTCAAGTGTTTTAGTTAGTGAGTAGCATTATATGTTATGTGTTTGTTTTAAAAGAAAGCATTGAAGAAGTTGTAACACATGTTATAATGAATACAACTACTAGAGCTACATAATCGATTGATACTCAAATATAACTTACTTACAAATTATCACTGACCAGTTGATACAGAGAGAAGACAGGTAAACAATGAAAAGATTGCCTCGATCATGTATCTACACGAAAACATTATTAGCTTCCCACATCACCCCTTTATTATATTCATTATTTCTTAATCCTAATTCGGTATAAATTGTGGTTTTTAGTAGCAAAACATACATATTATGTATATCATAATGATAAAGAAATTATTGATGCAAAAACACAACAAAGATATGGCTGAACGAAATTAGTGGCAGGAGAGTGTTTTTAGTTAGAGATTGAGATGAGTAAAGAAGTCGGTCGGCTATAAGATTATCATATCGTATTCATGGCTAGGTATGCTGTGTGTGAATTTATTTAGTAAATCAGGAATTTGAAATTGGTTAAAAGTTGTATTGTAGAGTAGTCTTTTGGCAAGAATGCAGGGAAGCTCATCAACTCATCATAGTTGCATGAATGGCATGACAGGCAACGAGGCAAGGTATATTGCAAATTGCAAGTTGGTTTTGTAAGCACGCACATATACGCCTATACGCGCACTGACTGCTCACGTCAGCGTTTTAGATAAATGATACGATTTAAATTAGTGAAACAAAAAGATGAATCCACGAAGGATAAAATGTTCACATATAAAATTTGGAATTCGTTTCAAATTATTCTAATATAATGGTTAACGAAAACGCAAAAAAATAATGTTGGGAATAATATTTAAACGAAGCTCACACATAAAGTTCCTAATCCAACTTTATACTATACCTTCTACTTTTTAGGTAAAATGTGATAGATAATGTATTTGTGAATTTAGAGTTGAAGCGTTGTGCAAAAATTCAAGCCAAGTCTTGTTGGTACTGATTGCACCCTCCAGCTTGTGAATTCCGTTTTCCATGCACATAAACTATGACAAACGTAGTACAATTGTAAAAAAATTTAACCAAGTTTTTACTCCGAGTATATTACAATACTTTTATTAGTTTTATTTTTGAGGAACTCTGCAGAGGAATGAATTCATTATTAGTATTAAGTAACGACTAGCTTAGCGCGGTCATTTTGTTTCTAGATATTTCGGCTTTCAATTAACTACTTAAATTATGATGGACAGAGTGGTCTTATATAGCGTAGCGTAGCGGACCACCAACCTTTGTATAAGTTAGTTTTCTGGCCTTGCACTCTTGTACTTACGTTTGCGTCATATCTTATATCTTTTCAGTGATATCGTTATTTGCGAATAAAATGAATATTGTGTGTATTGTAATCTAATCCGTTGTGCATTTTTTGTATTTTTATTTTCATAGAATAATTGTCCATCATGGAAAACGCAGAAAATGTCAGTCTTTCAAGGGGCTCTTCCAATAATGCCACAGAAGAACCAAATGTTTTGAAAAGAAGTATAGGCAAAAATAATACTGAGGAAATAAGCAATAACAATTTATCTATGAATCAAAAGTCTGAACAAGGCACACGGGAAACACAAAACAAGAACTATTCCAGTAAATTTGACATAGTCAAGGATGTATTCGATAAGTCTGAAGTCAATTTATTCGTACCCATTCTCAGCGTTCGACTGATATCTCTTGTCGCTTGGACTGCGTCGATCCTGTATGCCACCTACCACGTTTACTTGGCATGCGAAGGTAATTTTCAAAAGTCTTCTTTGCAAATCTTCATCAATTCAAGCATTCAATGTTTGGAGATCTAAATACAACGTCTTTTCGTTCCAGAACACTTGGACACTTGGTTCAAGGATCCGGTAATGAATCCCAGCGCGCTTAGCGGTATTTTTAACAGAGGAAAAGATGCGACTGATTATGAATGGGAAATGTTTTCGTTCATTTATGTCACAAGATTATGGATCTGGTATGGGGTATTTGCTGTAATGAGTGGAATTGTTGCACCAACTCTTCATAAGGTAATTTTATAACTTTTTCTACAAAATAGCATATAATTCAAAGAACATTCGTTAATGCTTTTTTTTTTAATTACAGGAGTGGAAATGGATCTCTCTTGGTTTGTCAGTGGTCATGTTTTGGGAACTTTTAGGGTTCCTGCCTACTCTATTTATAGTATTTCAGCCTATAATATATTGGATGATAGCACAGACAAGGAGCAAGTTACTAGCTTGGACAGCGACAATATTTTTTATTTATAACTTGAATGCACCCATCACAAATGTAATTACTTATTTCGATTATGATCTATATGGCATGCAGAAATGTACAATGATTCAAGAATCTTCGGTTTTCCCTGCCTCTTCTTTTCATATAATACTTTATAAATTGGTTTGTAGATATTTCTTCCAACAAGTAACTTGGCAGAGTATTTTTTCGTGATAACTTCCGCCTGGAACTACGCCCGATGCATTAGCTTTTGCTACGATGTGTGGGATAAAAAAGGAGAAGATGCAATCGGTCTGGAATATTTGCATAATGTCGCCTGTTACTGTTTTTATCTACCTCTGGCGATTTCTGGCCCATTGGTGACCTATGATAGTTTTGAGAGAAATGTAAGTGGCAGTTTTAGATTTGGCTGTTCCAAATCGCCCCTTGATTCCTATTTAATCGAACTACTTGTTATATTTTTATTCTAGATTATTAACAAAGACATCGATACTTTAAGCAAACGGAATATATCCGCAGATTTTATAACTTTGCTCAGGAAATTCGCAAAAATTGGAATAATCGCTTTTCTAAACGAACTAATCTTACATTTCCTTTATTTCCGTGCCTTGTCAATAACAACGATTGTACATCAGCGTCTTAGCTTGTGGGCAGTCTGTGGAACAATATACTGGCTTGGTAATTTATGGTCATTTATGTGCATATTTATACTGTAAGTACACATTCTAAACTCAAGTGCATAATTATTTGTTATCCCAGGGCAATTCTTTGCTATGAAGTACAAAGTACTTTACGGGATTCCAACTGCGATAGCTGAATTTGATGGGATGGAAATGCCTTCTTTACCAACCTGTCCCTCCCACATGCACCGGTACTCAGCGTTGTGGCGAGAATTTGACGCAGGACTGTACCGATTTTTGGTTAAGTAAGGAATATTTGCGGAAGTTAAATTATGATCATGTCAATAAAACTTTTAGTCATTTATAAGCGTACACGAAAAATTATTTCCTTTTGTTTAAACTTTTATACAGGTATATTTATGTGCCCACATTGAAATACATTCAAGCGAATGATGCGACCAAGAAAATTCCTGTTGATATCCAGAAACTAATGGCATCTTTTGCTACTTATGTTTACGTCTACGTATGGCACAGTCTGTCTTTTGAGGTGTTTGTATGGACTGCGTTGAATTTCTTGGGGATAACAATAGAAAGAATTGGAAGCGTTATCAAGAGAAAAATAGATAAACGAGTGGTAATTTTCATTATTATGCCACGTAATAAATTAGATCTCTGACGTTTTACCTTTTGAGGCGAACAAAAACTAACTGCTTTCTTTTCTAGACTATCGACCAGATACATTGGGACTTTGTTATAGAACCGATCGTCACTGTGCCTTTAGCGGCAATGTCTATACTCAACAGTTCAATTTTTTGTGGAAGTATGGACGCTGCGAGATCCTTCTCTTCAATATTGTGGAAAAGACGTAAGAATTCCTATTTCAAATCAGTATTTCCAATTTCATTTTGTAATGTTTGTCCAAAAACTACGAATACTTTATTTGAAATGCTTTATAGATCAAGACAACTGGGTGTTCCTATTTCTATATTTCTTCACACATACCGCAGTTGCACATCGAACATGGAGACACAAATTGTATCAACTGTTTGCTAAACTTAAAGCAAATTAAACATAATGGTATCTACTCTAGTGCCTTGAGTACGGACTACTTATTATCAGTATCAGTTTACATCAACATTCCTAAACAAAGTAACTGAGTGTTTTATTGGGCAGAAGCCCTTCTGTGTTTTACATTTTAGTTAAACGTACATCGAAAAAGTATTTTGTTGAAAAGAAATAAATTATTTTATCGCACACTGTAATTATAAAAGTCAAAAGTAAACACGCAAACCTACTATTTTTTCGTGTACACATTCTTGCTGGCGCATCTCAACTTGGCAGACCTACACTTGGGATTCTTCTCCACATCTGCAAATGATGGTTGAACGACGTGTTTAGTATCAGAAATCCACTTGTGGTCAAAAACGCTATCAACATCCATAGGAGTATGCCACGAAGCAGCGTTCTTATATTTTTGACTAATTGTTCTGCTCACAGGTTCATTCATATCGATTCCGACAAAGTGTCGCTTCACTATTCGATCCTGTATTTAATTCAAGAATAAAATTGAATGTATTCTTCATCCTAGCTCTTAGATTATCTTGCTTATTACAGAAATGGAAAAATTACCTCCAAAGAGTGAAACGTTAATACAACCACTTTTCCTCCTGGCTTTAGTAAATTATAGGCGACTTCAATACCTCTGTTCAGCTCATTAAGTTCGTTGTTAACAAATATTCTTATCGCCTGAAAAGATTTTGTGGCAACGTGAGTAGGTCTAGAAAGTTTGTCGAGTCTGACTTCCGAGTCCAAAATCGTTTCAATAAGGGATGCTAGTTCCGAAGTGGTTCTTAAATTCTTGAACAAGTACCTAGCCTCTATAATCGCTCTTGCAATTTTCTTTGCCTTCTTCTCCTCCCCGTAAAACTAAAAAAGTGTCAATTCAATTTTATGAGAAAAAATGATAAAAGGATAATAATAAAATTGATCTAAGGTTAAATTCAAAACCTTTAGTATTTTTGCCAGGTCATGTTCGTCAATGTGTTCCAAAACTTGTGCTGCTGTTGGCTGATCAGGAAAGCGGTTTCCATCCATTCTCATATCCAACGGTCCATCTCTACTGAGACCAAATCCTCTTTCAGGGTCTTCAAACTGCATTGAGGAGCATCCCAAGTCGAATAGTATACCGTCCACTAAATAAAAAAGTCTTTTATTTACTTAATTTATTAGACCTAATGACCCGAACAATTCGGACAATAAAAACGTGATACGTACCATTTGAAATACTATGTGATTTAGCAAGCGTCGGTAACTCGCTGAACCTTCCTAGCAAAGGAGTGAAGCGATCAGGGTATTCAAACTGTAATCTTACTCCCCTTTCGTAGGCCACGGGGTCCCGATCCAATCCATATATTTTGACATCTGGTACCGTCTCCAAAATTTTACTACTATGGCCACCTCCACCACAAGTCATGTCGATAAGAGTGTGTCCTAGATTTAGACAACATTCTATCAATTAATTATTCAAGCATATAAATAAAAAATTGCAAAGTTCTGCTATTTCTGCTATTCACTATTCACTTACCAGGCTGTGGATTTAAATGTTTGATAACCTCATCCAACATCACTGGAATATGGGCAATATCATCCGCAGGGCTTATTGGTTCCATTACATCTTCAATTCTGATATTTTCAACTGAGTGACTACCAGTCGAATAACTAGCTATAGGCAAAAGTCGATGAGATAACCTGCTTCTGTAAATGTTTTTCTTATTGGCAAGTAGAAGCCTACTATTACTAAACTGTCGCCTTATAAAATTATGACAAATAAATCTTGAGAGATGCATTTCAATTTTGTTTGCTTATAGCTTTAAAGAATCATTCAAACAAAAAGTTGGATTATTTCTTAAAGGCGTTGAAAAGTTTGTCTTTCATAGTCTTATCCTGTTTTTGTATTAACTCCAAGAACTCAGTGGAAATTATTTGCTGACACTCCTGCTGGGACAGTCCTAAATACATAATATTTGAAATAATTTGTTACTTTTCTTCAGCTACTGCAGAGTTAAATGCTGTCGACTGTCGACGCCTTACCTGAAGCAGAAGATACTTCTGTCACGTAAAATGTTTCCTTGTATCTATTTGCCGAAATATTACTCAACCGTGTGTAAATCCCTTGGCACTTTTCAGTATCCCTCGGTTCATCAGAGCCTCCACGAAAACCAACAGCTACTCCACTTCTAATGTACTCTCCCAGGTCCCTAAATCAATCATGAAATGTGTATACATTCATTGATAATTCATCATTATAACTTAGCATTTAATAGTATGTATAGTATATCAAGTGCAATACCAAAAATCAAATTATATTTTACTTTGTTTTTCATAAATTAGATCATACTAAATACTAACCTGCCCTTTTTGGAAGAATCAACCGGCCACCTTTCTAATACTCTCAAGAAGTTCCGGTATAACGCAGAACTCATCACTCTTAACAGTTGACGCCAACTGTGCGGCCACTTTCATGTACTTGGACCTTCAACCTTCCACAGGTAATGTCCCAATGTGTATTTCCATAAATGCATGCAATAGCCAATTTTTTGTTGTCAGTCCCGTCCCGAACACGTGCACTGACTGAAATTTTAGTTACAAACCCACAAGAAAACCAGCAACTTTTAATGAAACTATTATTTTATCCAGTTTGCATTTATCTAGTTTGCAAAACGCTCGTCAGTGTTTAGCCGAATGTGACCCGGCTAAGTTTAATTTAAGTTGCAAAATTTGTCACCGTGCCGTCGTGTCGCTTGATAAGCGTCGCATTTGGTATGTGCATAAATTTCGCTTGTAAGTAAACATGTACAGTGTACAGACCTAGACAGACTTCACGCTACATGCTACATCCCATCATTCCCATCACGTTTTGGCAAGGTGAATTTTTCTCTATAGAACTCCTCCACCTATCAGCTGTGCAGATGACTTTGCAGCTTTGCATTTCATTATTGCATTGCTCCTTGATAAACTTTGTAGTAAGTACTCTTTTTCCTACTCGTTAAGCTTACTTGTACTATCTCTTATCGGACCATTGATTATGTCTTAATGCATTGGATAAAAAAGTGAAGAAATGTAAGTTTAGAAGCAAAAAGAACTCATCTATTACTAGTTGATTGCGTAAAGTTCATCTAAATTGGAAAGAAGATAAGCAACGGTAACAATAACAGTCTTTATTATCGTTTGTGTGACGTTCTTGCACATGTATAAGCGAAAAGTATTGTGGCGTAACTGTTCGTGTGTCTGTTCAACGACCAACAAACATAACCTTCAACGCTCATCGTCAACCTTTTAATTATTGTTCTCATTCCTTTTGCTTTGCGTTTAATTTTTTCATTTAATGTTTAACATGTTACGCACACAGAGTGAACTAATTAATAGGACGACAACAGCGAGATACATTTATAACGTTTTAATCTTTGTACAAAATTGGTAATTAAAATTATCTGAATTTGAAAAAAGCATGACATCTTGGAAACTTGTTGCAGAATTCACATTACGTAGGGCGTAGGGTGGCGTACTTTATTTAGTTAAATATTGAAACCTGTGGGCATTATAAATATACACATTAGACTATTGTTCGGTAGTAGTTGTCTTAATTTTAAATCATTCATAATTTAGAAAATCACTGACTGACTATACTTTATAATTTTCCTTTATTTTAAGTTTTTAAAATTGCCTCGGGTTGTTGGTGTTGGTATATTAATATACAACCAACAGCGTATAATATTAGTTTAATTAATATTAATTATGTCATAATAAATCAGTCGTTTTTTTATTTTCTTATGTTAATTACAGACTTACAGTCCAGTTTGAAAAGACTTTCTCGAATTACAATTCATTCAAAGAAAAGTTTTGATTCAAACGAAGAGAACTTACAGAGTTTCATACCTGAATTGACTTTTCAGAGAATTTTGGCATTGGAAAACTTATTGAAAAGGTTAATTGAATATTACAAAGTATTGATAATTTAGTATGGAGCGTTCATCAGTCAGACCCGATGGGCTATTAAAATGAAATGCCTTTTTCTTAGTTCCTGTGACCAGCCGCAGTCATGGGTTCCAGAGCTGGTGACAACTCAAATGAGCTAGATGGTGATTCCGTAGGGAATCTGGAAGCGGAAATGGAGGTGCTACTTGAATTCCAGGTACGTTGAGAATTTAGTTCGTGTATTACCTTATACCTTTTATGACTTATAACTTCTATCATGTAGGTTAAAGTATTTATTTGATAATGTCTCAATTTTAATAATGTGCGTTCAGGCGGTGACAGGAATGGAAGATATTGAAGAGTCAAGACAAATTTTAGATCGCCATAATTGGGATCTACTTGCAGCCATTAATAGTCATATGGGTTTTGATGTTGGATCTCACCAATCTCCTCCTCCTCCACCACCTCACATGGATTCCAATCACGCTTCGTACTCGCATCACAATTCGTTTGCTCCAATGCCCTCCACCTCCAGAGATGTGAATCGTCCACCTCAAAGTTCGAGCAGTCGTGCGATATCAAGAGGAAACGGTGCTGGTGGAGGTGGCGGTGGACTTTTCAATTGGATTTGGCAACTCTTCACGAGACCAGTGGAATTCTTTTTCCGATATGTATGGGAATTTATTGGATTTGGATTAAGATTTTTAAGGGCGGATCCACGCATGGGTAATTAAAATAATTACAAAGACAACACAATGCTTTAACTTAGGTACTATTATAATTTGCATGAAGGTTTGAATTACGTTGATCTTTTTATTTTAGCAATTACAAACCCAGTACAAGACGTCATTGACTTCATTAATCATTACGACGCTACTTATGGTACAGAGCACCCCGTATTTTATCAAGTAAGCCGTGCATTTACTTTCGCTTTTCTTTTTTGTTCGTGAGTCATTATTAACTCACGTCTCACTCTCAAATCTTTGAATTGTTAAAAATTTTCCAGGGAACTTACAGCCAGGCCCTAAATGATGCCAAGAAAGAGCTAAAATTCTTGCTTGTATACCTGCATTGTGATGACCACATCGATACAGCAGCGTTTTGTCGTCGTGTGATGCCCTACACGGGATTCCGAGATTTCGTACGAGAGAATATGCTGTTTTGGGGGTGTGGGATAAATACACCGGAAGGATATAGGACTTCTCAGGCCCTCAAGGAAAATACATACCCTTTCCTTGCATTGATCGTGTTAAAAAATCACAGGATGACTGTGGTGGCTAGGTAAGAAGCTGTTTCGTACATTTACGTAAATTCTAAGGTTTCAAAGGGTCAACCTTTAAAAAACACTTGTCTTCATTTTACTCTAGAATCGAAGGAGACACAGATCCAGAGTCTGTGCTTTCACGGCTTCATCAGAGTGTTGCGGATAATGAAGCTTTCTTAATTGCTGAAAGACAGGATCGCCATGAGCGTAGCATGACACAAACGTTAAGACAACAGCAGGATATAGCATATGAGGAGTCTTTACGAGCAGATCAGGAAAAAGAAAAGCGGAAGCGTGAGGAGAAAGAGAAGAAACGACAGGAAGAGTTGGAGAAAGAGAGACTAGAACAAGAAGAGCGGGATCGTCGTGATGTATGATAATGTTTTTAGACAATTATTATGTATTCCATAAAGTTAATGAAATTATCCTCTATATCCACTTGGGTTTTGGGTTTCACTTGCAGGAAATCAAGCGTCAAAAAGTTATCGCTGGAGAGACGCTAAAGCCAGAGCCTGCCGCAAGCGATCCTGACGTTGTCCGTGTTGTAATCAAGTTACCGTCGGGCACTAGATTGGAAAGGAGATTTTTAAAATCTGATTCATTGAAGGTAAACAGAGATTATGCTAAATCACCTCTAAAAAATATAGAGTAAAAGTAGACAAAAAAAAAAACAATTTGATTTTGCGTTTATTCAACAGCACTTGTATCAATTCGTCTTCAGTCATAAGGAAGCTCCCGATTTTTTCGAAATAGCTACAAACTTTCCAAAACGAACGCTCCCATGTAAAGCAACCGAAGAGACTCCTGAGCCACCAACTTTCTCGGAGGCTGGTTTGGGTACAAAGGAAATGCTTTTCGTCTATGATCTTGAGTCTTAGTTTATGCTACTTTTTGTAATTATTTTGATAATTTGGTGACTGCCGAATTTAATTTGAGTGTGCTACATAACATTACGTCAAGAATTCCTTCAAGTAATGTGTAAATGAATTTGTAAAGCGATACGTGGCGATATGTATTTATATACTGTAGTCTTATTGAGTTTGTATAAACTTGTACATAAATGTATGTACTGTAAAGTTATGTATCGGAGGTAGTAGCTAAGAAAGTAATTTGTTTGAAGAGTCAAGTCAGAATGCAACAAAACCTAGACATATTTGTGTATTTTAAAGGCTGTGTGGTGATGTGTAGAATATAATTTAAGAAGGTTGCTTGTAACTAAATGAGGCAAATGTATGAGTAATCAATATCCAAGATTTGTTATTGATGTTTTGGCACTGGTCTGGATGAATCCGAATGAATAATATGGATGCTATATTATATAAGGTAATCTCTCACTATGAATGGTATGTTTGAATGTATAAAACATTATTGTATTCCTTCAACATTATATATTATTGTTACACAATAGACTTCTAATAAACGCATTTGTACGATGAACTAAAATGTATTAAAAATTTAAAATAACATTTCGTCGGTTTTTGCGCGAAACGAACTCGTAACATTTGAAGCTCATGCCACAACTCGTTTTTTATGAGGTTGAAGGATTTTTAAATCACAGTGTCTCATGTGAAATATTATGTCAGTCCAGGAAATAGGAAATCAGCGAAAGACCTCCAATTTTCCTTGGCCGGTGATTCTCCACTATGGCCAGTTTCGCCTTATCAGCAGCACTATTCCACAAACCATTCTGAAAACCACATGAAGGAATACATAAATCCGATAAGCATAATATAGGAATTAGACAATCGAGGAATATTTTTACTGTCATGTAAGGAACTGTGGAGTCATCGTCGATTATCGATCTAAATTACTTTCAGTAACTTACCATCAAGATCATCCATATTTTTTTGATGCTGCTTCCGTGCATATGCATCCATGTTTTGAGCACCTGCTGAAGATGAGCCACTACTGGGCACACTTGCAAGTTCATTTCTATGCGCTATGTATCGCAAGTTTTCTTCCTCTTCTCGTACCTTTTGCATAAGACTATTAGGCAAACTTTCGCCTGAAACAACCCATTCCCAAATTAGTCTCATTATCCATCTGTTATTTCGAGCGTAAATCAATTGTGGTTCTCATTACATGGAGCAGGTTTAATGGAAACTGCTTTGAAAGTGTGATGATCTCTGCAGGACTGAAGGTGGATTCCCATCTCATCTTTATGAACATGATGACACTGATTGTAAGGACATATCTGTATTTTATCTAGCAAATTAGGGTTGTTCTGAAATACCCCAATTTCCAAAGATGCTTAATTTGCATACACACATATATACATACATCGTCACTTTCTACCAAAAAATGGATAAAGTTAAATGATTTTGGCATATTACTTTTCTGCATCGCACAAGATGGTTAAGTAATCTGTGCCACTCAACCATGTGAGATTTATTGTAAGGGCAAATATGCAAACCGTCCACTTCCGTTGTCATTTCGATTTGTCAATCTAGTGAAATCAACTCTGAGCAGCAGTAGCAGTAAGTTAATTTTCTATCAGAAAACAAATTGCTTTAGCTATCAGTTTGTCACTAATTACTACTACTTTTATTGGACATTATGCTTATTTGCACAAAATTATCAACTAATTAATACCTCGTGCCATCATGTAGACTTGCCCTCAAGTGGAGCAAACTGAGAAAAGACAATAGACTGAACTGACTGAAGTGAGAACATGAAACGAATGTGGAGCAAGTAAAGTTGTGTTCTCGGCTGTGATGATGACCACAATAGCGGAATTCGGCAGGAAGATTTGTATAAAGCTGGGTGTCCGTCCGTGTCCTATTTCTTTGCGCATTTGCTGTTTTGCTTTGCATGGTGGTGTATGAACATCATGAGCACTATTGTATTGCGAAATGAGTGAACTTAAGTTTATAGCGGACAAAAGCGAAAAAGTATTATGGTGACGGTGAGGTAACATATGAGAGCAGAGAGGAGTTGCAGTGTGGGGAAAGTTTAAGGTTAGTATTTATGTTAATTTAGTAAGATTATAATTTTGTTTGGAATGGCTTTGGTGGTGTGAACAAACTTTTTCAAGTTTATGGACTAGTATCAAGTAAGATGCTGAAATTGGTTGTTTGCTTAATTGTAATTATTAAGATTGTATAATGTATGTAACGTGTATATGCATGATCTCAATTTTTGCTTAAGATTTTTGGTGTACATAAGCAAGTGCTTTTCGGCAATGTCGGCAAAGCAGGAGCCGCAAGCAAATCAGAGTCAAGCTTATCATTTCATTATTAGATAACATTCGTAAATACCAGACACACAAGAGATCATGTCACATTGCATGCAGGACTCTTCGTTTCCTAATATTTAACTGAAGTGGGCTATTTTTTACAGCGGGTATGTCTTAGTAGTATGGGTTATTAAATTAAAAATTCGTGTTATCCTTTTTCCCTTGTAGATTACGGATGTAACTAATTGAAAGAGTTCAAAGTGATATTTGGAAGTCCCCGGGTAGTAGGGAAGTATAGCAGAGAGCTCCGTGCTCCGTGAATTGCCTCCAAGTTGGATTGCGGATAGCCTAGCCATAAAGGTCATTATTGTAGTTACCCGGTGTTACTACACTACTGTTCCAGCTAGGGAGTGTGCAATTTTATGAGTAAGGAAAATTTGGATTTTTGAACTACTGCTTCTACGCTTGTGTGTAAGTAGTCTCGAAAAATTATATTTTTTTCGACCAATGACAAATGATGGATGAGTTGAGTGATATATCAAAAGTTAAATTAGGAACATTTTTTTGTACATATTTCAGTCAAAATGTTGAAGGCGACCATTGGACGAAGTGGTCGTAGGTGTATAGGGCAGGTAATTGGGCATTTTACTGGTTTACTTGTTTCCTGCCTTCCTTTTTGACTCATCTTTTATATTTTAGTTTGCTAGTCTTTGGAACTCGAGATCTGGAAGTAGCAAGTTTTCTCAATGTGCTATTACAGCACGTAATGGGACTATCACGCGGGTGCCTAAGTACACGGCCAATTTAATGTAAGAGAAGTGCATATTATGTAATTTGTTTGCTTGAAACTGTGTAAATTTTTTTACCGTAATAATAAAAGATTTCTTTATGAATTTACAGAGTATCGGAATTAAATGTAACAAGTAGGTATCCTAGATGTGTGACAGGAGCAAGGTATTTTCATGTTTCATGTCCCTTGGGTGAAGAAGTAAAAGTAGTTAATGTCCCGCAATTTGCTGATTCAATATCTGAGGGAGATGTGAGGTGGGAGAAAGGTTAGTTTAGTTTATTATGTTTTTTACTTGTTTTCTCAATAAAGCAAAAGTAAATTGTGCTTTTTATAAAAATAATTAACGTTTAATTTTATAGCTGTCGGTGATTCTGTCACGGAAGACGAAACTGTGTGTGAAATTGAAACGGATAAGGTGAATAAAAGTTTTTAAAACAACTATGATCGAATCGAAAATAAACATTCTTGAATGCGGTAATTGAGTTGTAACTTTATACAGACATCGATTCCGGTACCTTCTCCTGGGGACGGAATTATCGAGGAGCTGTTTGTAGAAGATGGAGCAACTGTTAAAACTGGACAACAATTATTTAAAATTAAAATTACAGGTATACATGCTACACTATGTAGTATGAAATATGTAACATTAAAATTTTTGACTATCGGACTATTCTATACCTTTATAATACTTTCATTTGAAGGCGCTGTGAAGAAGGATGCACCTGCTGCTGCACCTAAGCAAGAGGCTGCACCCCCGAAACAAGAAGCTGCAGCACCTGCAACTCCACCCCCACCACCTCCCCCTCAGCCTACTGCGGCTTCCGGGCCCCCACCTTCAAAGCCTCCACCACCACCTCCAAGACCCGCTGCCCCACGGCAGTCTATTCCTGTTAGTTCAATCCAGCCGTCTCAAATGGCTGAGGCAAGAGTCAAGGTAAATTATTTTTGGTCAAAATCAAACCATTATATTCATGAAAATTTACAGTTTCTTGTAATTAGTTGACACTATGAATTGTTAAGGTTCCTCCAGCGGATCCTACAAAACAAATAACAGGAACGAGGACAGAACAAAGAGTGAAAATGAATCGAATGAGGCTAAGAATTGCCCAGCGGTTGAAAGATGCTCAAAATGTGAATGCCATGTTGACCACATTTAACGAAATCGATATGAGGTGAGTTTGGTGAAAGTTTTGTCAATCATAATTAGTAATCCTTTATTCTTTATGTTACAATTTGCAATCCATAAACCGTTTTAGTAATTTAACCGAGATGAGGAAAACATACGGAGAAGCATTTCTGAAGAAGCATGGGTTAAAACTAGGCTTCATGTCTCCATTCGTGAAGGCTGCTGCATACGCCTTGCAAGATCAACCTGTCGTCAATGCAGTTATTGATGAAAATGATGTCGTTTATCGGGACTATGTTGACATCTCTGTGGCAGTCGCCACACCCAAGGTATGTCAAGGCACTCCTTTCATATTGAATAAATTGTGTGTATAAATAAATGTATTTATAAGTTTAAGTTATTATATTGTTTCGTAATAATAGGGACTAGTCGTTCCCGTTCTTCGAAATGTGGAAACTATGAGCTATGCAGATATTGAAAGGGAAATGGCTGTTTTAGCTACTAAAGCACGCGATGGAAACCTTGCAGTTGAGGATATGGACGGTGGTACTTTTACCATTTCTAATGGAGGCGTCTTTGGTTCTCTAATGGGAACTCCTATTATCAATCCACCGCAGTCTGCCATCCTTGGAATGCACGGAACGTTTGATAGACCAGTGGCACGTAATGGACAGGTAAGCTGTTATGACTTATGCAACAACTTACCTTTAAGTAGTAGTATAAGTGGGTCGAGATTCATGAAATCATGATGTAATTTTTTACTCTTCTGATAGGTTGTCATACGTCCAATGATGTACGTTGCTCTTACTTATGACCATCGTTTGATTGACGGGCGCGAGGCGGTAACGTTCCTTCGCAAGATCAAAGCTTGCGTAGAAGACCCTAGGAATTTGCTTTTGGACTTCTAAAATGACAAATTTTAGTCTGCCTTAGTTCCTTGTGTAATTCATAGTCAGCCAAATATTGAATTCTGTGTACTGTCTCGGTCTCAGTTCTTATTGTCATAATATTCTATGATTACATAAAAATCACAATGCAAATAGAAGAAATCGTCAGAGACAAGTTCATAATGCATTTTCCTTTTTTCTGATTCCCGAACATCAATAAGAAATGGTAGTCGAAATAAAATTTAAAATTAGTTGATCGATCGTGCTACTGTAATGCTTTTTGTGCAGTATCATAAATCTACTTAACAAAAGCCTCCTACCGTGGTGTTCTGCAATTAAGTATTTATTGTGTTGATTTGTAGTACTTAAATAGTTACCCAAATTAAATAACTAAGTTTCCAAATTGGTACTAAGTTGTTATATGCACTGTATATATTGTAACATATAAACTGTCGAAAGTCCATAAAATATACCATTATTTAATGGGATTGTTGGAAAAACTGTAGGTAATGTGAATGCTTGGATGTGTACTTCAGTAATACTATTAAAACGGAGTTGCTTCCATCAGTCATGAAAAGTTTCTGGACGGAAATTCAATAATTTTAACTGATTATCCATTTCATCTTATCAAGCATACAGCGAAACATGTAATGTCGAACAATATTTATTTAGCCATCATTTATTTGCATACATTAATAATGAGTAAAGACGTTTTACACACATATTTATAATCCTTTGTCTGACATAAGTAGGAGAGTAATATTCCAAAGATTGACATGTTATCTGTAATAAATAATCCATTTTTGGCTGTGTGAAACTTCTCCAGATTGGGATAACTGGAATTCATCCACCAGTTGCAAGGGCACAACCCCAGAAAGTAGGAGTTTTTCTACATTATCAGATCTTCGTCAGACAAGTAAAATATGATTTATCTCTACAATAATTAAATATCTATTCATAGAACAATGCAAGCACTTATAACAAAGCAGTTGCACAAAATACCTAAATTGTATGTGTATGTACATTTTTAGCATCAATTCATTAGCACGTTACATTAGTATCAAATCGTTCTGCAACTTCACTTCAACCATTTTGTACTTCTTGCTTAACACTTCTACTTTTCTCCTCCATCTTCATCAGTTTTACTAGCATCTCTA